>MIQA02020078.1:0-23450 GCA_001887855.2 Sclerospora graminicola
ACCAAGGAGAAAGTCCATGTTGCTGCTTTAATGGCGGCGTTGGAGTGCGTGGAGTTGTGACTGAGCTCACTGTCTTTTTCGACTCATCAGAACTGCGTATACGCTTGTGAGTGACGGGACTTCCTTCTCTTCCTGCTGATTTAGTGCGCTAATGACTTCCAGGTGCCGTTTTGACGTCATCTGCTGTCTAGTCCGCTTATGTGACGTCTTGAAGCTCGGGTATCTCGTCCTTATAGGGTATTAAAAAAATGGGGACGAATCCACGATCCACTGGACGCACATGACGATAATTGGGGCGAAGCTAATGGCTCTGCATGGCTTCTTTTACGTGCACTGACTTCCTAATGCTTTGTTTACGAGGTAAAGGTGTCAAGAGCGAGAAATTGAGTTTCTTTTTATTAGCATGAAATCAAAGTTGCTATCGTGTAGCAACATGTCACTTGATTTGACATTTATTTTCTCGTTCTTTTCTTGGGTCTGCTCAACTTGATCCATCTTCGGCTCGGGATCCGCATTAGATGTCTGTATCTGCGTCTTCCTGTCAGCAATTTTTAATTTTACTCCTTTTTAGCTTTCTTTGAAGCGTTTCTTGTCATGCGCTTAGCTAACGACTACAAATAGTCTTTTGCTAAGAACTAGTAGTCGTTGGTAAATTGTATTGATAGTCTTGACTATGACTAAGAGACTAACCATTCGCAGAGAATCTTGTCTTAACTATAACTATTAGTCGTTGGGAATCAAAAAAATAGTCTTGACTAGGACTAATAGTCGTCCGCAATCGAGGAACATAGTCCTGACTATAACTAGTAGTCGTTGGTCTGGAAAAGAAGTAGCCTTTGGAAAAAGACTTTTATCATAGTCTTTAGTCGTACACGAGACTGACAGACTATTTCTAGTCGTCCGATCTGTGGAATCTTTTGCATACAGCAAAGTGCCCACAGGCACGATTTAAGTCAATGCAGCGGCAGACATGACTCGGTTTATATTTTCCCATATATTTAGCAAAGTCCGATTGGTCTAAGCAAAAATCAGCCAATCAGAAATAGCCCCAACTGCTCGGTGGAGGCAAACGTGTGAAAAAAAGGTCGTTGAAGGCAAATCGAAGGTATGCTCTGATTGGTCAGTTTTACCTACTTTTACCTACATTCGAGCCGTGAGAACCTAATCAATGGAACCCATATTGTATCACTAAATTAATTTGAGCCATGGTTGAATGAATCTGGGCCAAGGCCTGATCCAAGATCCAGGATCTGGATAATGTACGCCACTTTAGTGCACGGTGCCAGTTTAGTGCGCGATTCCAGGCTAAGCCAATCAGGGGCTTAGAAAAGTTAATACAACGTGATAATTGGATGATAATACTTTTATCAATTTAGTGCACTAGAGTATCAATTGCTGAATGCTATATGATATTTTGATCAGTCATGCACTAAACAGGCAAATTACGTTACCCATAAACTAAGAGATCGAAGAGCCATTACAATTTCGGAGGTGACAGAGCCCCAAAAACTGGTCTGGTGCCAATATCCGTAACCATATCGGGAACTATATTGCACGCTATAGAGGGTGGAAGCCCATACCGATTGCGGCATTAAAATGTAGCAGATCAGAGTAAGCAAGTCAAGCAAATACAATAGCAATAACTTTAATTTTGAATTAAAGTTATTGCTATTCTATTAGTAATAACCTAACGGCGAACATGTGATGCATTATTCGATATTGTGATTTTGGTGTTGGTGTTATGCCGCGGCACAACTTCTACAAAGGACACAGATATGCCAATAGGGGCATTATAATGTAGTAGATGAGAGTAAGCAGGCCCAGCAAACATAATAGTATTAGCTTCAATTTTGAAGAAAAAAACTCCAAGAAAGTGATGCTAATTCGATGTCATCTCCAGTGTTAGTGCTATGGTGTGGTACAACTTCTACAAACGCCGATTGTGGGATTAGAATGTAGTAGATGAGACTAAGCTGGCCCACGAAACAGACTAACAAAATCTTTAATTTTGATTAAATTAACGATAAAAACTGATTCAAATTTGTATGTATAATTCGACGTTGACATTTCGAGTGCTGGTGTTATGCTATAGCACAACTTCTAGAAAACACACAGGCACGCCGTTTATGGCACTAGCATGCGCGCGAACCGAGCAATGATAACTTACCTTCAAAGCTTGAAGCATGCCTATATTGAATAATTTTTATTTGTTTACTGTACGTATGATTCTGCCTTCGCTACTACGATCCGCAAACCGCCTTTTTAAGTGGGCCGGGCCCACGAGTATTGTGCGACCCGCACTAGCACCGGTCGGTTATTGGCTTAAGCGGACCTAATCCCCATCCTGTGTGTGTTTATCGACACTTTACGCTGTAATTGATACATATGAGTGTGTTTTGCGTGTGTTTTCTCTGTTGTGGTTACCCTTTCTACGCTATATATGAACTTTCTCTATTATTCATTTTCTTCTCTGTTCTTAGGGTTTTATCTTCGGATGTTGTCTAGTGGCAGAGACAATGGTATCTCTGTTTGCGTCAGGACGTTAATCGTCTCGACGGCTCTCCCGCTTTTGCCTGATGTGTTGCATGTAATGCTACGCGGTGTTTTTTATCGCACGTACGCAAGGGGAGAAACTCGGGAGTTCGCAAATCATGAGAAAATCGCAAAACTGGCACCAATTCAGCACCAGCTTTTCATAACCGGCACCAGTCTCAAAACCTTGACCAAGAGTCCCGACACCATACAGTAATAATGTGGTGTGGTATACACCAAGGAGCTGGCTAACAGCTCTTTGAGGCTCAGCGGTGTTTACTTTGAAACAAACACAGCGATGGAAGCCTGCATCACCAGGGCGCTCAAGACGCCTTCAATCATTTTTTTGTTTGTCTCTTCTATCAACGTCGTTCATTGCTATCGCTACTAGCGAAGAGTGTGTGAGTTTCTTGCTCAATAAGGTCTCGAGACCTTGCGGCTGCATTGGACAGCGAAATCGATCAGTCAAAAAGGATTGATGATTAGTTGGTGAGTACAATTTATTGAGTCTGGACACACTAATAAAGTGAGTAATTAACAATATCTGAGTTTAGGAATACTAGCTTGAAATACTTTGTGATTGGTCTTACTGGATACAGTGTTTTTTGGTATGGTGTCCATCTTTTTCACATTTGGTATACTGTTTTTTAATAATGGAAGGTACATGATAGTAACTGGCTGACGCAGAAGTGGATTCAACAATACGCAAGCACGTCCAAGATCTGCTACCGCGTGGGGCTGCGCGTTGAAAAAGACGACACGGAGCGAGAATTCCGTCATCTTGTAATGGACGCAAGTTGTCATCTCGAAATTTGGGCTTTCGCTTCATAATAGTGCTAAAATACAGTGACACTGTGGTGTAGTCGCTCTCAGAAAATCTTCCTGAGACGCGAACACCTACGGGGGGCCCAGACGACTGATTGTCGGAGGGGGTACTCCGTCCATCCGAGTCATGATCCGATCCCGCATCCGGCCGGCTGGATCGGTCACTTCCATCCGCTTGATCGTGACGACTCGGATGTTCCAGGTTGAAAGCTCACCTTGTGTACCCGTCAGTACTGGCAGTTGCGCTCTCTTGGTAGACCCTAGGGCGAAAAGTGTAAAGTCCGTCGAATAAGGAGATGAGGGTTAGGACTAGGGGTAGCTCCTGGGCGGAAATCGTCACCGGGGAGCTCGACTGGCAATATACTTGAACTTTGTATACTGCGACGGCTGGACCGAGAATAATCGATCGGCCAGCCAAACCAATAATAATGAAGGGTAAATCCAAACGTGTACGTAAAGGGGAATCCAAATATAACTCCACAATCTTCCACAGAAGGCCAAAATGTTACCACTTCCCAATACTTAATATACCGTGTTCAAAACACGGGCGACTTGAGGTGAGTATACGCAGCGCCGCGACTCCCGGTCAGGGGACTTCCGGTGGGTTACCTTAACCTTCCCCGGGCAAACCAATAGCAGCAAGAGGGGACCTTGTTAGCCCTCTGCTGTGAACCAATGAAAGCGACTTGTGTCTAAGAAAGCGAAACGTATACTGATTTATCCCTATATCCAATACTCCCTTTTGTGTAACCTACCCCAAATAGCCCGGCTGGACAGTCATGTATCTTACCCGAAGTAGCCTGGTTAACTCCGATTTTGTGTACCAACCCGGCCGGTACACCCAACCCGAGTGGTACCAGCCCGGCCGGTACACCCAACCCGAATGGTACCAGCCCGGCAGGTACACCGAACCTAGCCCGGCCGGTATATCGAACCCAGCCGGATCGGCCGGATGGTTACCATCTGAGCTCACTGGCCGCTGGCGTTAGCACTTCCTTGGCAGCTTCACGTCCGATCCGGGTGCCTCCTTCGTCCACTAGAACACTCATCCTCCTCCAGGCCCCTTTCGCTCATACCTTCTAACCAATCCGCCCCTCGGCCGTCCGCCATCCGTGGTCGTCCCGTCCGTTTAGTACCGCTAGCCCAACTATCCACGTCTTCAGTCGCATTCATCCGGCCTGATTCCAGGCCTGGCGCCGTCCGGCCGCTGGTAGATACATCCGGCGGCCCTCAGATCGCGTCCCTTGTCGACCGGTCCGGGCATCCAGCTAAGGGCGACATTTCCACCAATCAGGTGGGGGCGTCCACTATCATTTGTCCGTTAATTTCTGGGTCACTTCACCACAACACGATTGCATTATGTGAGTCTTAGAAGTTGCACCTTGGACCAAATGGCGAAAATAGTTATCATCAAATTGCATTTGTTATTTTATAGCATATATTCACCTTTACACCTTCTTCTAGATCTCTTCTTTGGGTTAATTTCTTTCGTTAACTGTTAGCAAGCATAACCCTCGCTTCTTTACTTGTGGAAGAAGACATTAAGTGAACGTGGAAATAACTTTACTAGTAAATATAACGATTGATTGTAACGTGGTAAAGTTAAGAAGCTAGATGTCTTACACCGAGGCTAAACAGGAACAGATTATTAGCCTAAGTGTGGGTGATAACGCTAGCGAACCAAAAACAGCAGCTATAACGAAAAATGCAGAGTCAAGCCAAGTGATTAAAATGCTGACAAGTCGGCTGATAAAAGGCTGGAGGACTTTCGCGCTGTGAGGAACGACGAGGGTACGGCGTATCGTGCGCCAAAGGTCGACACCAAGATGAACATTGCCTCACTGGAAGGGAGGGAGCCATGCAGGAGATGATCCTTTTTGTCTGGTCGGCATGGTAGATAGAGCTTTCGCGAGCTTAACCCTGCCGGCGTGGACATATTCACAAGAAGCCGAATTGCTAGAGTGGTGTATGAGGCAGCCCACCAGCAACAATCGGTGCAAGGCATGCATAACGTTGGGAAAGGACAAGGTTAAGCTGGGCAAGTGCCATTAATGAGGGCACCAAATTTGTGGATACGTGGTTGAAATTTTACTATTGGAAGTTTAATACAGGGACAACGGCTTATTATTGGGCGAAAGCATATTTAACTTAAGTAACAAGAAGTGGGAATATATAAGTAGGTGTAATGGGGTACCACTACATAAGTGATATTTAAGTTGAAATATCACAGTTCAATTTTAGACTTACTGTCTCAAATGTAAATACTTGATTATAAAGTTTAAGGAAACCCGATTCGGACGTAAATACCGAATCCAAGAGGGGATCTAATAATAAGAGTACTACTAGATCAGCTTTATATCACATGTATGTATGATTAGGTGTACATTTAATAACTCTAAACCCCTCATGATATATTCACTCATAAGTTACTGTCTTGTAGCCACGTGTCTTGGTTATATATTTACAAATATAACTCTTAGATTTAGTAAGAAATTTGGGTTAAGATGACACGGAGCTAGAAGGGACAAGATATACACGAGATACGACGGGAAGAGACGGACTTAAATCTTATCAAGGATGACTTTCATGTGAGTGCACTAGAGCAGTCATTAATAAAGCCGGTAATTGGAAAATGGTCTTATATTGATGGTGTGACTTTCGGCGCAAACAATTGGAAAGGAATTTGCGTGATGTTGGAATGTCTACTGATGTCATTTAAACACTGGGAATAACTATATGTTTACCCAAATGTTCCTTTGGGAAGAAAAGTATCGAATTTGTCAGCCAGAAGATACAGAGACAAGAGAGTTTGGTAGCGCCCAGGAATTTGGAGTCTATATTGTCCATGTCGTTACTCAATACTGTCAACGATATACAACCGTTTCTGGGCAGCGTGATTACCAACAATCGCGTTATTGAAAAATTCGCTACGTTTGCGGCGGATATGTATGAATTTAAGGCATAAATTGCAAGATGGAACTCAAATAGCTCATGCGCATAATGCGTCCGACATGCTGAACAACGTCTAACGAATGCTCCATCGTTGCGTCATTTACAAGAGAATAAATATGTGGTGATTGAGCTGTATACAAATCGTTGGGCTTTTGAAGTGAAATTTTGCCAAGAACACGATGGTATTATTCACACAGTACGCTATGATGTTTAAAGGTGTGGTAAGACAAGCAGAGAAGGAACGTCAAGCTTTGTTAAGGACTCTGTACAATTCAAGTCATTTCCATGGTCAACATTATACAGGATACTTAACTATGAAGTGCAATTTCACGTCAAAACGTCTGACTTGACGAAGGATTCGGTCACTAGTATGTTTTCAGTGAGTTTATAGGCGCTAGATCTTCTGGCACTTCATTGTTCTGTTTCCTTAGCAAAACAGCCGCTGGCAAGATGGCTGCGAACCAAGATAAGTGACCTTAGGCTAACCCCAGAAGCTCTTGGGCATGCTGATCGATAGATTTTAGCGTTCGCAGGTGGTAAGGAGTCGTCGAACGACTCCTTACCACCTTCATAGAATGTGCTGCTTCCAGTTCAGTGTGGACAATCTCCACTGACCATATAGCAGCCCATTAGGCCTATGCAACGGTGTCTTTACCGGCAGCGATGGTCGAGTCGTTAGATACAAAGGAGGAACTATGATAGTTAAACATTCTCCCAGAGCTATTTTATCACAATGTGGATAATGATGTTGAAGCAGTTACCAATATATCAATAAAATCAGTAGCTGTGAGATCGAGTCTGACGATCCAATCTTCAAGTTGCTGTGACGTGTCGACGCCGTTGTAGCAAACGTACGGGACTGCCATTGATGTCTATGTGTCAATAAAACCGGTAACTGTTTGGTTGACCATGACAATCCAAAATTCAAGTGGATGTGACGTGTCACGGCCGCTGCAACAAACGGACGGGACTGGTAGTGATGCCTATGTATCAATAAAACCCGGTAACTGTGGGTCAAATATGACGACCCAAAACTCAAGTGGCTGCGACGTGTCACGGCCGTTGCAACAAACGGACGGGATGGTCAGTTGAAAAGTAGTTGATGAAGAGTGGTGGACAGAAGATCAAGTGACTAAACAAATATTTGCAGTAACACGTGATATGGCAAAGAAGCCCAATGAACAAAAATGTCTATCGAGCAGGGCGATAAGAAATATGGAAGATCAAGACACTATCCATCAGGTGGCCAAAGACTCCAATAAAGAGGCAGATAAAACGACATCCATGAGCGCGTTAATGAGAGTGGCACAGTCGTTTAAGGGTTATGTAATGGACTCAGTTGAGCGTTGTATTACTGCTCATTCAGTGATACGGGCAAAGGCGATGCTTTTCAAATAGTGGCACTGGGGGCATTACCTGGCGATATTTTACATACATACCGCACAGAACCCGGTAGTGGAGCGCATCAAATAATATTCAATGTTTTGGCGCGATTGAGGAAGTAATATTTTTGGCGTAACATGCATGCCAAGTTGGAAATTTTATGGCTTAGTGCGAAGATGTCACGGGAATATTCCAAGGGGTGACTTGAACTGGATGTTTGAAAGGCTGGATGAAATGAAGAAATATGATTACGTTGGTGATGGACCACAAGAAAAACCAGAAATAAATCATGTATGTGATATTGGAAGATTCACACGAAATGATCAAGAGAAAATACATGGCACGGACCCGAGTTGGTTGTGAGCAGAAAGGGTGGGGGCCCTAGTTGGTTGCACTAAACTAATCATCACACGGCGAGCTGAAGTAGCGAAGAGTGAAGCCGCATGAGACATTAAAAGTTATTTTGCTCAAAGTGAAAAGTGTGATTTCAAATTACAACGATGGGATTGGAGCAAATGTTGGTTATGATTATCATGATTACCGCATGAGATGAACGGCCTTAACTGTGTAGCATGTGAATGAGAAGATGTGATGAAACGACCTTAACTGTGTGTCACCGAAGCGTGCAGAGGAATTTGTGATGAAACGGCCTTAAATGTATGCCGCCGCAGTAGAAGGAGGAATCTGTGATGAAATAGTCTTTAATGGGTGCCGCCGAAGCATGGAGTATTGCTCTTTATTACATTCATAGAAAGACGCCGTTATATCGTGATTTGCTCGTCAATCTTCTGGTAATGTAACACAGCAATTTTCCGCAGTACAGCAGTTTCCGCAGGTAGCACGAACTGGCCAATTATGTCTTTATTTTCTATGCGTGCCACTGATTAATCGACAGCAGCGGTTTTTCGCAGTAAAGATTTTCCGCGAAAAAACTGCTGTTATTGATATTTTTGGTCGACTTGTGTCAGCTTTTAGGTTTTTCAGCGACCTTTCGCTGAAGATTTCCCTCGAAAAACAGCTGTTTTTGATATTTTTGGTGGCTTTTTGGTCGACTTATGTCAACTTTTATATTTTTTTGGAGATATCTCTAAGGGCAACCCTTTATACCATCGACTAGTCCATGATTCGAGCTTTTTATTGGTTCGTATGACGTGATGAAACGTGTAACAGGCTAGCTGTTACAGGCTCACACTGGTTGAATTGCAAGTGAGGAAGCGTGCAATTGGTTAGAAACAAATGTAATTTGTATCTCGATAGTTTAGGTAAGATTAAACTAGGTCTGGACTATTCAATTAACTATTAATTAATTAAATAGTCCTAGTTATATATATTAATATATACTTCGAAGTAACTATACACGTGGCTACAAGACTTTGAGTTTAAGAGCGAATATGTTTATGAGTGGTTTACAGCTAACTAGTAGAATTAGATCTAGATTAATCATAGTAATATGAAATGTAAAACTGATCAAATAATACCTTTTATTATTAGATCTCTTCTTCGATTCGATAATTGTATCAGAATCTGTTCTCAGGGTGGATTATATAAACTTATAATCCAATATTCGCATCCCAGACAGCACGTCTGAAATTGAACTGTGATATTTCAACTTAAATATCACTTATGTCATGGTACCCCATTACAAAACATCTTTAAATGTATGTCACCGAAGCGTCTGAAAGAGAGTATATGGTACAATGTCCTCCGTAATGTGTGTACCCGTGGTGCCTGAAGGAGTGTATTACGTGGGTTGATGATGGAAAGATGATAAATAACCAATAGGAGGAAGTTGGGAAGAAAGGTGGAATTTACGGTACTGTCTGTATCATCTCCAATTGGGTTACGGTATTTCCTGCATAATGTTCGAGTGGGTCACGGTACTTCGTTGATTATTTCCGGCCCAAAACGGTGCAGGATTGTGGGGAGTCAGAACTTGGTGGGGGTACACATGAAATTAAGGGGACCACGGGGAGAAACTCTTTGTATGAACTTTGACGCCCCATTAAGGATATTGGTGCTCGTTACTTTCAACACTTAGAAAGATTTATGGAGATAACTGAACCCCAAACGTGCGGGGAGGAATTAACCCACACCGCAGGCAATACAAAGTCTCTCCTGGTATTACTTGTGGTAGCCGTAGAGGAGGCGGAAAAAGAGATGAAAAGCAACACAGAAGGTATTGACTGGGTGGAGCGTCTACCGGCGAGAGTTGTATGAGGAATATACCGCATATGATGACGAAGAAACCTGGGGAAACCTCCGGTAAAGTGAAACCATGGAAAGAGAAACAAGTAACTGAACTTAGAGCGTTGGTGGATTTACAGAACAATCGAGATGTGTTCGAGACTGAATGTGAGGACAATTTAGCGAGATATACAAGGATAAACAATGACCACTAATAACTGAAGCGGCATGCTGACCGAAATGGGTCGCTAAACGGAAGTTTGATACATAAGAAGAAGAGATTACGTGGGTGGAGAGCATTGAACGCCGACACATCACGAAGAGACAAAAATGGCTGGCAGAATATAACAAGGCTTTTCCAGATAATCAGGGGAGATGGACTTTACAAGCGATAGAATTCAAGTAACATCACGGGGCTGTAGGTGTTGAGAAAGATGATGCCATGCGACCACACGGTGGGCTAAGGATGAAGACGATGTATTACTAACCTTTATGAGAAAAGGGGACAAGGATTACATGATCATTAGTAAACATTTGGCACGACAAAAACAAACGCACAACTGGCCAACTGTACCACGGTCTAAAGTGGCGGCTGAACGACGAATGAAGCGGTTACACACAGAACAAAGAAGAAAAGAACAATCTACAACATACTGGGGAGAAATTCACGTCGGACTGAAGAATATGTCTTATGCCGTATGGAGTAGCACCCACGATGATTTAGTATGTGCTGGATATTCTCGTTTGGATGCACTCCATAGTTTGATCAAAGTGGCTTTAACGTTGGAGTTAATAAGGCGAATTAATGTTGCTTAAAGTTTGGAGATGGAAGAAACGGCAAGACCAACGACTGATACGCTACTGATAATATCACCATATCAGAACAAAGGCGATGACATCCGCAAAGAAGTATACAAGTTGATAAGCAATGACATGGATGAACGGGTAATTAATATAACCACTACCGATTCTAGTCAGGGCAATGAGGCGGATATAACGATAACTTTTATGGTTCGAGATCGGTCACTGGGATTGACGCAGGACTATCCTGACAGATTATTAGTTTTACTGAGTCGATCAAGGCATTACCTTTTTATTCTGGTGTCAAGGCGTACATACGAACAAAGTGGTGCATGAGCTAATTTGATCCGTGGTGGTTGTCGGCGCAGCCAACAGCAAGAAGAACGACGATCTACGGTTGATGAAGAGAATCGCCATGCAGCAGTTCCGCCTGTGGCTACCCCGTCTGGGGATAACATATTTTCTGTTGATGTTCCCACTTACTCTACTATGTAGATATTTAAGTCTGCTCTTAAGTGGTGGTATTCAGAGAATAAAGGTTGCCTTGATAGGGAAACTAACCAACGACTGGACATGATCATTAATGGGTACAAGAAGGCTGGGGCGCAAAAGAAGAAGAGATGCATCATGGACATATCTGAAGGGAAATCTCCTCTTTCTTATAGCGGATATGACGAGATATGTCAAACTCTAATGAGTCTTCAACCGGTAGGAAAATGTCATCGTTGGAATGAGAGTTCTTTCGCATGGAGCTTTTTCACTCTTTCCTGGAATCTGATGGGGCGCTACATTAATGTGGCCAAAATACACCTTACTCATATCGATTTAATTTTAAATTAACTAATTTGGTATTTTTTTTAAGTTTGTTGTCATTCTCTAGATGTAGGAGCGATGAGATTAAATGAATTAAAACAGCACCTATAATTAGAAAAAGAAAAAGTCCAAAGGAACAATTTCTTCGTGATTTAAATGGATACTCGAGACAAAGATATTTCTATAATTTTTAGGTGAAAAAAGACAAAAAAACCCGTTAAATATTTTTGTTGTATTAAAAAATAAGGTTCATTTTTCAAAGTATTTTTTAACTGGGAAGGCGATGCACGTACGATGAGGTATGTCACCAATAAGACTGACCAGCTGGGGGAGCAGGCAAACTATGGTCGACATGTTTACGCAAATCTCTTACAGCCGGAAGTTTGTGCAATACTATCTCTTGCCGTTTACGAGGTGTGTAAGCATAGGAGCTCGGGGTGTTCGACTACAGGGCTGGTCAGTAAACAGCAGTTTTTTGTCGGCCCTAGTAGTACAGACCGGTTTGGCACCATTCTTCACCAAGTTCTGAGTCTTTTACCTGAGACTGTTGATGTTGGATGCCACAAGAAACACATTGGGACGAACTCAACTCGCAAATGGTCTACAACTTATTGCATAGACCTGTCTACCACGATCTCTACAACTCAGTCTATATGAGAGGTGGGTGGTCATTGGGAAATGTCCAAGGCAGGTACATTTTTGATGGAGCTGAGGGCGATCAGACGGTTGGACGGGCAGTGACAGGTCTACTGTTCGATTTGACCAAGTATACGGTACTTCCTCCTCACTTCTCTAGTATGGATAAGCGCATCCTAGACGAGATAGGATGGAAACACATTCTTCCCGGGTTTGAGGAACTCCCACTGAGCTACCATCGTGTTGCACCATATCTCGTGGTCAGTATTATATATCACCAAAGCTTCCTTCGCACCTCCTTGACAAAGGGTCACCCTCTCTTCAACAAGCCCCTATTCTCCACCTAATTTCTTTACGGTGGGCGCTACATAACGATTGCTGAGGAGTTTAAGGATCGTGTCCTCACTGACTTCAGCTATTGCGACCAAAGTGATCTTCGCGCTACTGGGGTATATAGTTTTAGCTAAAAAAGTACATGACGTTCGCCACGAGGTGAGAGCACTCGAAGGTAATGTGAATACGAGAATCATTCAGTCGGGTCGACAAGTGGTTGGAGAATGCAAATTCTTCCTCAAAGGCTTACAGCTGAGCTTCGAAGTAACTTCAACGTAGAAGGAGTGGCACCAGTGGCACACAACGACATTGAGGCTCTAAGAGACGAACTCTCGAAAAAGCTGGATAATGTAGTGTTAGCGATCAGTCAGTCGTCGCAGGTCGCTGACACTACATTATCCAGCTTTTTCGAGAGTTTGTCTCTAGCACGGCAAGGTGGCGTTGCACTATCATCATCTTCTGTAGCAGCAAATGAGAATAGCGTCGAAACAACGTGAACGATGATAACAATGCTCCAGAGGTGCAGCAACGATTGTTCACGACCTTTAAGTGGAGAGAGGACGAAAATTCTTACATCGTTCCGCAGGATTTTGAGTTTCTTGCCATAACTTCAAAACCATGTACGACCTGTGGTTCTATGGTAATGCGTCAAAGAGGATCAGGCCCACCGCAAATTAACGGACTTCCGAGATGACCTAACAAGAAAAACCGACAAAGAAAATCTCTCTAGTACTAAAACACTGATGAGCGAGCTTGATAACGTGGTTTAAGACAAGTTCTCTTCCAAGCGCACAACCCGCACATTTAAAGAAGAGAGTGGCAGGATTTTGAACTGTCGTATCCAGTCTGTATCGAGAAACTCTATCCCAACGGAGTGCCACCGAGAGCAAGTAAAGTCCACAGCACCACGGTGGCCAACAAGTGGTATAAACTCAATGCAGCATCGAGGGTGGAGAGTGGAAGAGGTAGGAGACAACACAGAAATAACCCTTCTTTGTGGGCCTGAGTTACCCCTTATATCATGATAAACCTTCAAAACATCTACGCCCTAGAAAAGCTTCATAATGATTGAATATTACTTAAATTTCACTGTAGTTTTCTTTTCTATTGCACAGCATTGTGCGTTATCCGATGTTCTAAAAATCATACATCGTATGATTTTCCGATTCATTCGCTCTGCTTTTCCATTCGAAGCGGGACTCCCTGCCTTCGTACTTTATCTTCTTACGCCGATACGTTTGCAAAATAAGTTTAAATTTCTGTACTCTCCACCACCATCAGTTCCTAAAACGTGACTGCGACAGTTAATTTCTCTTCAAACCAAGTCAAAAAATGTTCCAATTTTCTTTGCAGCTTCTCCTCCGATTTGCGGCAAACACTCGTACGTAACTTGAAAAATGACCCACAAAAAACACTAGATAACGATTTCCACGACGATTTGGCGTAATCGGTACTTTCAGATCACTGCAGATAACACTACCAAGTATGTCTATTGGTGCGTTTTGCCCACTTTCCTGTTTTGATTGTCTTGTTTTCGTGGCCTTACCCTCGGCACAGGTCAGACAGTTTGGTCTGCGTCTGCCTATCAGTCTTATGATTGGTGCCGAGTCTTTAACCAATCTCTCTACCGTGTCATACGACAGATGACCCAAACGTAAGTGAAGGTGATGTAGTGATCCTTCTTGCATGTCATCACCAGTGTCCTTCTGTACGATAGTCAGTACCATATTCGAAAAGCTTTCAGAAACACTTATTTCTTTGATTAACTTCAATCTGACGGTAAACACGCAACCATATACTTCCACATCAAACCTTACGCTGTCTCCATACATCATCTGCATCTTCTATCCACTGTCTTTGAGCATATACCCTTTCTTCCTTAAGCACCCAAGTGAAATGAGGTTCTTGGCCAAATGTGGTGCGTAATAAGCTTCCGTCAATAATATAGGACTTCAATCGTACTTTTCCAACTTTTGTGACCTTGAGGCTTGTCCCATCCGGTAGTAATAAGTCTTCATTTTCATCACATATCCTGGCATCTCTAGGAATTCTTCACTTGACACATGATCGTCTTCATTTTCATCACATGTCCTGGCATCTTCTAAGAATTTTTCACTCGACACAAGATGCCGACTTGCACCACTATTGATGTTCCATATGTCATCGTCCATTAATATGTCTTTCTTTGGGATTTTTGCTGTTTTCTTCTTGCACTCAATAGTTGAGAGCACGAAACGCTTGCCTTGGCTTCTTTGATCGCCTTGACAACAATATCTTTATGTATGTCCAACCATACCACACCCGAAACACGTTCTTTTCTTTCTTTCTTTTTTCATCCACAAAATTTTCCTAATACTCCTCTGTTGTCTCTTGTTTTTTAATGCATCATCTTCAAGTTCTTGCACGCGCTGCATGTAATCTACGCGTTGTGGATTGTATCGGATCGTTAGTCCCATTTTCAATCCGGGTGCTGCATATTTTACGATGTTTCCCACGATCTGTTTTTCATGGGATCCACTCTCACGGGCCAAAGCCACCAAATACAAAAAATGTTGCGTCCTTTTTTCTTTAATATCCTTTCTTTGCGCAAATAAAGCTCCTGCTTGTTGATGCAAAATATTCACCTTAACGCGTGAAACATTTGATCCAGCACAAAATACAATTCTTGGGGAATCTGCCACCAAGTTGTGATATTTGTTTGTAATTAGTTTGCTGCCATACCTTCCAGGTGTTCACCCAATTTGTTAACCTTAAGACGTTCCGTCCATGCAAATCCTGTACAACTTCAAATGCTTCAATGAACAGGTAGGCCCACTGCCTAAACCCTGCTCCAAGTCCTGAATATATCTCCTCTCCAGTAATAGTAAGCTTCGGAATTTTTCATATTCCAGTCGTACAAACGTTATTTCTAGCGGGTCTCTCTTAGTTTCCAACCACACCACCCGCCCCATGGTCGTTTCTACCTGGTGCCTGCCTCTGTGCACCACGTTCGATTCCGTTACCTCCACCCAAACTTGAATAGTCATCTTCCCTCCAAAGGGACCGTATTTTTTTAGTGCTTCCCTAAACTCGATACCATTTCAGAGCTTTTGTTGGTTTTGGGTGATGCAAAGGAGGCAGACTCTTGTGATCTCTCTTCCTCCATTGCATCAATTTTACTCTCTAAGCGCTTCATGTACTACATTAGAGCAGCTGCTTCAACTTTTTCTTCAGTCAGCTTTCAATACGTAACCACGAGAATGAACGAGAACAAAAAATCTAATGTTTCCCTTTGGCACAGGGGACTTCCACAAAAAAATGTACTTTAAATGAAAAACTTAGTCAACTTCGAAAACTTAAAATTCCCCGCAATCTTGGGCTCATAACCTGTAGGAAAATGGTTATACGCGCGTTAAGTCCTTAAACTTACCTGTAGCAATTAGATACCGGTGAGTGTGTCTAATGCCTTCTTGTAGTAAGTGTGCAGTCTCTATCGGTTAGTACAGCGACTGAATATCAGGAAAATGCGTCCGCACTACTTAGATGTCTTGCATGTTAGTGCGAGACGTGAGGGAGTCGCTTTGGTAGGAAGTGCTCGAAGTCTTGTTTACTGGACAAAAATGAAAGTATATATTATGTAAATATTAAGTGTAATTTCGGCTATAATACTACTTAACCTAAAACTCACAATATGTAAGAAACCACGATAATCTCGTTAACTGGAATTCATGTCAGTTTTCATCGTGAATACCATCATCCAAATATTTAAACAAGGAAGTCGCGTGGATCCATGGGGAGTGCGAGGCGTCAAACTTCACAGCTTTTTAGGTTGTGAAGTATATACAGGTGGGAGCAGTATATCCAGCTCCCATACAAATATTGCGATATCACCGATATCGCGATATTGCAATATTGTGCAGTGTGTCCAAACGCGTTCTTGTAAAAATATTGCGATATCTGAAATATCGCAATATTCACTGGAATAAGTGGGTCCAACGAAGCCTAATTAACAGCATCGAGGACATTTTTCTACCCCCCATTTGTTTTGCACCAAAATGTAGATCAGAATGGTTTTTTTACATCTAGGTGGCTACAAACATATAGTTCGTAGATAAGGGTGGCCACGTGTGTTCGCAGGTGGCCAGCTAATGGTAGGTATGGTAAAAAAAATATCGTCAAGTATCAACTGTTTAAACGGTTGTTTTTTATATATAATAATTCGACTTTTGGTGGTTTTTCGTAAGACACCGGACTCACCATAAGAACCATTCAAAGGACTCATGCAGAGCCCTTGTGAAGTCAAGCATGTCGGAATGAAATTCGCGTCAGGAAAGGCCTTGGTGGATATGCTCTCCCAGGCACGACCATGGCACTTATGGGGTCATCAGGTGCTGGCAAGACCACCCTCATGGATGTCATTGCTGGACGCAAGACGGGAGGCAAAATCACGAGACAGATCCTGCTTAATGGCTACCCTGCGACTGACCTCGCTACTCGACAATCCACTGGGTATTGCGAACAAATGGACATTCATTCCGAATTGGCAACATTCCGGAAGGCGCTGACATTTAGTGCTTTCCTTCGTCAGGGTGTTGACGTCCCCGATAGCTCCAAATATTACTAGTGAATGAATGTCTGGGATCTACTGGACTTGCACCCAATCGCGGACCAAATCACTCGAGGCAGGCAGCTCGGTGCAGCAAAATGAAATGACTGACCATTGGCGCCGAATTAGCGGCACAACCTAGTGTCTTGTTCCTCGATGAACCCAGAAGTGGATTTGTGGTGTAGTCGCTCTCAGAAAATCTTCCTGAGACGCGAACACCCACGGGGGTCCCAGACGACTGACTACGGGAGGGGGTACTCAGTCCATCCGAGTCATGATCCGATCCGGCTTCCGGCCGGCTGGATCGGTCGCTTCCATCCGCTTGATTGCGACTGCTCGAATGTTGCATGTTGAAAGCTCACCTTGTGTACCCGTCAGTACTGGGTGGTTAGCTCTCCTGGTGGACCCTAGGGCGAAAAGTGTAAATCCGTCCAATAGGGAGATTAGGGTTAGGACTAGGGGTAGCTCCTGGGCGGAAATCGTCACCGGGGAGCTCGTCTGGCAATACACTTGAACTTTGTATAGTGCCGGCTGGGCCGAGAATAGTCGGTCGGCCAGCTAAACCAATAAGACACTTGAAGTTTGTATAGTGCCGGCTGGACCGAGAATAATCAATCGGCCAGCTAAACCAATAACAGTGAAGGGCGAATCCAAATGTGTATATGAGGCAGATATAACTCCACACTCTTCCACAGAAGGCCAAAATGTCACCACTTCCCAATACTTAATACCGTGTTCAAAACGCGGGCGACTTGAGGCGAGTATACGAAGTCGCCGCGACTCCCGGTCAGGGGACTTCCGGTGGGTTAACTTAACCTTCCCCGGGCAAACCAATGACAGCAAGAGGGGACCTTGTTAGCCCTCTGCCGTGAACCAATAAAAGCGACTTGCGTCTAAGAAAGCGAAACGTATACTGATTTATCCTATATCCAATGCTCCCTTTGTGTAACCTACCTCAAATAACACGGCTGACCAGTCATGTACCTTACCCAACGCAACCCGGCTAACTCCGACTTTGTGTACCCGCCCGGCCGGTACATCAACCCCCAATAGTACCAACCCGGCCGGTACACCGAACCCATCTGGTACCAGTCCGAATGGTACATTGTACCCGGCCGGCTCAGCCGGATAGCCACCCATCCGCGCCCCTCGGCCGCTGACGCTAGCAATCCCTTGGCAGCCTCTCATACGATCCAGGTGCCTACTCCATCCACTAGAACAATCATCTTCTTTCAGGCTCCCTTCACTCCATCCTTACAAACAATCCGCCATCTCGGCCGTCCGCCATCCGCGTCTCGGCCGTCAAACATCCGTGGTCCTCCCGTCTACCCAGTCCGCCTGTCCGACTATCCACGCCCCTTGTCAGGCCCGCCGGTCCGATTTCCAGCCTGGCGCCGCCTGGCCGCTTGTAGACTTCCTCGGCGGCGACTATCCGGCGCCCACACCCTTGGTCCGTATTTCCGCCAATCAGAATGCGCCCTTTGGAAAGTACTTTGCACTACTTCATAAGTCGCTTCACCACAGCCGCCCCTGAGTCGCGACACGGCCGCACAACGGTCGGGACACGATCTCACTCGAACTCACTTGACCCGATACCGCTCATCCATGCCTCGCTTTGGTACGTCACCCCACCACTTTATAACATTTCCATGAACTCGGTCGGTCTCCGCACTGGCTAGCAAGCATGCCCGCCAATACTGACATTGTCTTGATTCGCCTCCAGTCTTGCAAATTGACAAGGCCAACGTCTGTCGTCTTGTTCTCGTGGACGACGACTCGCCTGCCAGCGGGGTGGAGATCGCAAAACCGTCGAAATCGTCTCGCACTCCCGATCTGGTGCTGTCAACCGCCGACGCCGAGGCTGCGCTCCGCGTCCACGGCCAAGCCTGCGGCGACCGAGACAGACTGAAAGCCGTCGTCTCTTCCCTTCGGGCGGAGCTTCGATCCTGTCAGGACAACTATGAAGCTCTGTCTCAGAGCTTCAAAACTTCTTGCGCGATGCTGGACCGCCTGAACCCCCGGGTCGCCGAGCTGAAACTCAGTCGCAAAACAGCGGAGGATGAGGTGGCCCGCCTCAGGGCCATTGTGGGTCAGCTTACGGACGCTCTACAACGAGCGGCCGCGCCATCCGCCCCCATCTCCGAAACGGCGGGGATGAAAAAAAGGCTGGACGTGTTGACCGCCCAGGTGGATAGCTTGGAGCATATCCAGGCCGACTTGGTCCGTCAACTCGCCGCTGCCAACCGCCAGGCTGATGAAACCGCCGTTCGGGGTCCACCTCCAGAAATAATCAATCTCCAAGAAAAGGTGGCCGATCTCGAATGCCAAGTCGCCGTCCTGACGGGAGAGCGAAACCGCCTCCGCATGTTGGAAGACGTCGTCGAGCCTCTCCGGTCTGCCAATCAGGAATTGGTCCAACGATCCAAGCTTCAGCGTAAGTGCCTCATCTCCTCTTACATGATGGCCCAGTCGCTTACAGCCCTTATTTTCTTGTCACTCCGCAGTTCAACAGCTGGAACAGCTGAAGCAGCAATCTGCTAAAATTCCGGACATGTCTCGGGAACTTACGCACCTTCGTACCCGGCTCCGCCAGGTGTCCCAAGACCTGGATAAAGTGCGGGACAACCGCGACCACCTGCGCGACTCCCACGCCCAGGCCCTTCGCCAAATCACGGATCTGGAGCGGCAGTTGCAAGAAGCCACTTCTCGGCAACAGGAGTTGCGGTCTGAGCTGTACCGGGCCCGCCAGGAGAATTCCGACGCCCATGCCATACTGGCTCGGGCGGACCGTGTTAATCATGCCATGCTGGATAAAGAGGATCGTTTTAGGTCCTTGTTGTGTGGACTTCAAGACCAGCTCGAAGCGACTCAGAGCCAGGCCGCTCCCCTTTTGCAAGCTCCTCCCAAGGTACGGGAATCCGTCTTGTCTGTCTTGGGAATGGTGGATCAGTGGAAGACTTCTCCGCCAAACCCAACCCCGTTGCCCGCTGCAGCAGGGTCGGAACCTGAGGAACTTCCCGCCGGCTCCGACTCGCCCCTTGCCGGTCCAAACTCTTCGTCCGCCCCGGCAGGATCGCAGGGCCAAAAACGTCCGGCCGGCTCTAGCCCCCCTTTGACAGATGCCAACCCGCCTAAGAAGAGGAAGCAGAGCGAATCCCCACCCTCGCGCCAATGTCCTCCGGACAAGTCGGACGACGGGGAAGAGCTCGGGTCGGAGAGCGATGACAGCTTGTTCGCGGAGCGGTCCCCTCTTCCATCTCCTCAATACACTCCCGGTAGAACCGGTCTCACCCCCAGTTCTAACTCTGAAGAGGACTCGGAATCCGAAGCGGCCGCGCCCCCATCCGAGACAGCGGCCGCGCCCTCTTCTGAGTCAGCGGCCGTGCCCTCTTCTGATCCAGCGGCCGTGCCTTCTTCCGAGTCAGCGGCCGTGCCCTCTTCTGAGCCAGCGACCGCGTCGCCTAATTCTTCTTCGGACTCGGGGCCATCCTCCCCTTCGGTTATCTATGACGATGACGAAGAAGACGAGGATTACGAGGCTCAGCGAGTCAACGTTGCGTTAACCCGTTCTCGTGCGGATACCCGTCGCCGCCCTTCCCGTTCCGGTAGGCGAACGACGGGTCCAGTGGAATCCGATCAGATCATCGATCTGCAGACTCCGCCGCCGGCAGGTTTTGGTTCCGGGGAACATGAGCCGTCCGACCCATCCTTGCTTCCCAGCATCGTCGACGCCCCGGCCGCTCCGGTCGCGCGTAACTCGAGTTCCGACGGAGTGGCCGAGGAGAAAGTGGAAGACAACGACGAGGACATCCCTGATCAGTGGTTGACTCCTCCCGACCTGAGTGATTCAGAAGAACCTCTCTCCCAGACCCCGGCCAAACAACGACGATCAACCCCGGCTGGGTCACGTACCACACGTCGACCCCCCCGACCGGCAGCCAAACCTAAGGTCCGGAAGAGTGCTGTACCTCCTGTGCCCTCTTTTCCCAAACTTCCGCTTCTGTGGTTATCGGGAGGGCGCTTCCCCAGTGGGGCAGATCGGTCCGCCATACTACCTTGGCCAGTCGAGCAACTGAGCAATACCAGCCTGGCTGATATCTCCAGTTCCCAACTCGCTCACTCCCTATCCCGTCCGCCTCTCTGGTTGTTCCCCCGATCTTACAAGACGCCATCCTCAGAGACCTGGAACCCTGACCTGATGGGATCGGGCGCCATCGACGCGCTCATGAAGACCGAACCTTGGAAAATCCTGCACACTAAGATGCCGGATATGGGGCTTCCATCCAACCCATGGTTCACGGAATTCAAGGCGAGACTTCATGATTTCACCGTGGCTCACGCTCGGGCCATCTGGGAGTCTACCCACTTCCTGTACATCTCTGCCGAGGACAAGCGAGCGGACGAGTCCCTCCGCAGGTACTCTCTTGCCCGTAAGAATCGTCGGGGGCGAGCTTCCGAGGCGTGGGTCCGTCTGTGTGCGTTCATCATGGCGGGTATCCGGGATGGTAAATGTGACCTGGACCTGTTTCTCTTCCCGTTCATGCTCCATCTACCAAACCGCAGGAGCGGAAATGCAGCGGAAGGAGGGACGTGGTATCCCGGCCTAGGTGCGTTGGATCAGACCACCTCTCTTTCCCAATCTTTGGCGGCCATTGACCAGCAAGATCCTTGGCGCAATCAATACCGCGCACGGCCCTCCGACCACCCTGGGCTTCGGGTGACTCGGCTCCAAGGCAAGTATAGTCATCGACGGGGATGAGTAGTCGGGCTTGCTTTAATTCTTCTATTTCTCTCAGTTTTCCTTTTTAATATATCCATCCGTTCCACTTCCGTTCCCACTCCAAACATTCACTGTTGACTACTAACCGTGGTTAGCCTCGCCAGGCCTGCTCGGGGGTCCGCCTAGAGGGACCTTTTATTGCTGCAGGGCACTTCTTGGTCCGATCGGGCGTGGACGCCCTGTTCCCAGTCGCGGTCGCTATATTCCTCTTTCATAGGACGGCTGGATTCGGGCGAGGGGCCCTCGTCTCTAGCGGCCGGTTTGATTATCTCCGATAGTTTGTTCATCTCCGCCAATTCGTCCAACAATCCTGGATCTGAAACGGTGAGACCGGTCTGATCTCGCATGGCCAAGGTGGCCAGATGGTCTGCGCTGTTATTCCAGTCTCGTTTGACGTGCAGCAATTCGTGCTCCGGCCACCTCCGCAAGGCGGACATAACCCGATCATTTAGCAGCCTCAGCCGTGGCGCCTTGCAATCTATCTCTCCGGTGATTTGCCGGATCACTAGGTTGGAATCACCGCATATGATGATCCGCCCCTGTGTCCGGCCAGCCAACAGATCTAGGGAAAGCAGCAGTCCTCTATACTCCGCTTCGTTCACCGTGATGCCGGGCGTGAAATCCGAGGCGGCCGCGACCACTTTCCATTCGGGCAGCTTCCACACAATGGCACTATAGGCCCCGACCCCTTTCTTTACACTCGCCGACCCATCGAAACTCAAAACCATTAGTTCCTCCGTGGGTCCCACTGTTGGCGGCGGCAATACGATAGTTTGTCGAGGCTGCTTCCGAGGTGCGATCGCCATCAGTGCTTCCTCCACTTCTGCCCTGGGGGTAATGCTGGCAGCCAGTGTGCCCAGTATTTCCTCTTCCCCTTTGGTACACTTAATCACTTCGAGGGACCACTGAGACAGCAGAGCCGCCCATCTCCCCAGCCGGCCGTCAATTCCATTCGCCGTCAGGAGCCACGATAGGGTCGACCGTCTAGATAGTACTTTGATAGGCCGAGACACCAGCATAGTATAACACACATCCAAGATCCGCAATAGAGCCAAAACTTCTTTATCCACCAATCCGTAATTGACTTCATTAACTTTCAGGGTCCGGCTGGTGAAAGTCACGGGACAGTACACTCCGTCATGATCTTGCACGAGAGCGGCCGAGATGGCCCACTTGTTAGCGTAGATGATGACCACCGGAGTCTTATTAACATCGAAATGTTTCAGGACTGGTGTGGTCGCCATCTTCGCGTTTAACATACCAAAGGCCACCATCGCCCGGGTCATGTGGTCGTCCGGGCCGGCCGCGCCGGGGTCCGGCGGCCGGCCGCTTGTCTGGGCGGAAAAGGGCGCCTTCTCATTGGATGAAATAACTGAAAAGGGCGGCATCTCATTGGCTGAAATAACTGAAAAGGGCTCCTTCTCATTGGTTGATATTGACGGCCCGGCTTGCGTCTCCGCTTGCCTATCCTGCTCTCTCAGCTTATGGTAATCCACCTCCCGCAACTCATACAAGACCGCCGCATAGACTGCAAAATCCTCGATGAACCGACTGTAATAATTCAGGCTGCCCAAAAAGGATTGCTTAGCCTTTAGGGATCGCGGGAAAGGCAGATTACTCAAGGAC
>MIQA02020079.1:0-13171 GCA_001887855.2 Sclerospora graminicola
CCAGTCCGAATGGTACATTGTACTTGAATAAATATATAACCTCCTTGTCGAGTGAACAGGACGATATCGAGATGCCATGGATGTGGAAAGGATTGGATCCCATGGCGTCCGTGGAAGTACGGCAACTGCTAATGAGTAGGATTGTGATCGCTATGCTGAGTAAAGTGACTGCCATCGCCAGTTCCTCCGCTCAGTTTGTTGAGATCGTGGCCAAGATGGCGTTGATGCTCTTTTCGCAGCTTCGTCAGACTACACACGAGCTGCGTGGACCCGAAAGCTGCCATCAACAACACATTCGGTATCTGGATTTGCTCTTTCGATCCATTTGCCGCAGTGCGGCCGCGACTGGAAACGTTTCCGCTGCTCGCAATGCGCGATCATTGTTATACGTCTGCGTGATCTACGTGCTTCGCGTATCGCCCAGCCACCTGTTGGAAGATTCTGCTTCGTCCAAAGTGGGCTTAATATCTGCTGGGCAGCATGCTCACCGGCTTCTGATGCACCAAATGATGAATTTAATTTGCCAAGATGCAAACGGTGGCCAAGAAACGCTGAGCATGGCTCTGGCCATGACCGTTCTCGAGTCTTTGGTCGCTTTTGAAGACGACTTGTCCCTGGTCGCGCGATTCCGTGAACGTGGTACTCTTCTGCATTTGATTTAGATTTCAAGAAACTAAGCGAACTGGACATTGTAGCGTTTGAACCAACCACTAAAACGCCGTCTTCGATGCTCCAGAGCAACGTGCTGCCACCAGGAATCGAAAGTCAAACCATTGTGACCATGTATCAATGCTTCTTGTCGCTTTTCACTTGACTTGCCGAGACCCGAAGAAGGCACCGTGACGCTCTTGGAAAATAGTTTGGTCCATGTGCTCGAGGATGCCAAAAACTTATTTTCTCATCGTACCCGGTATCTCGCTCCACCCGAGCAAAGCACGCCCGTATCCATGGCCTCTTTCCAGCGCGTAGAAGCGCTCTATAATCGCAAATGGCTGCCCGTGACATGTCTCTTGAGTGCCTGTTGTGCATCGTTGCCCCAGAATCGCGCCTTGACGAGTCAAGTGCAGTCGATTCGCCAGAAGAATCGGAAATTGTTTACTTCTGCGCTCAAATATTGTTCCAATGGCTTGTCGACGACAATGGTGCTGACCATGAACCTTCTTCGTGAACCCTCGAACGTCACGCTTCTCTTGCGCTCGGTTGCTCAGTTTCCAGATTTGTGCGACGAAAAATTTGCCGCAGCAGAATGGGAGAAACTATTGCAACTTGTGCTCCAAGCGTTTCTCTACTTTAGTGCCGCCAATGGACGACAAGGATGGTAGGAATGACCGTAATAGAAGCTCGTGGTGGCCCCAATGTACCGCCAATTCAATGGAAGAACAGCGGCATGCAGATACACAGCGCTTTTCGTGTCTTGATTGTCACGCCAAAGTCATGGAGCATGCTCAAGCAGCGTCTCTTAAGTCGAATGACAGTGCAAATCGTCGGTATCGGACGAAGAAAATCTCTATGCGTCTCGCATGATCTTGTGCAATGCTGTTGCCTTTTGTATAAAGCGGATGATGATTGGAGTCACCGACTTACTCTTTCTTAGTGAGACAAGACTTCTGTGCTCCAATATGATTCCATGGAAACGGTTGCACCTCAAAAATTTCATTTGACCTGGTAAAACATAATCCATAAATGCAGTCCCCATCGCTAAAATAAAAATAATAACTTCTCGCACTAAACGGTATTGATTTAGCGACAATCACTGGTCAAATTTTTGACAAACTTTTCTAGTGTGTACCACATGAAAATCTCATATATTGGATCGTCGCCTTTAAGATATCGACGTCTATCACTGTTTCACCCGGCAGGTGTTCCTTAGAAAGAGGAGGTGACTTCGTTTCAAATTTGCCGTCAAGCCCTCACCCAACAAGGATGGGATCGATCCGGACGAAAACAAGGAGCGAAGGAATCATACGGACGAACGGCCTGGGTACGCCCCCCCCCCTACAGACCGAAGCAATCCATGCCGACACGGGCAGGCGAGTTCACCGTCCGCAGCTACAAGTGCGGCGGTGGACTTTGCTCAGGATAAACAGGGCTGGGCTCACATCAAGCCAGTTCTCACGACAAAGGTGAGGTGGTGGCGGCCACAACTACCTGTGGATCCACCTTTCCAAGAAAACTAACGTTAGCTGATGCTAACACGGGAGGAACGCTTGGGGTGTGAAAGAGCTTGTATGGCCTTCACACCTGGGAAAACCTATGCAACCTACAGTTGCTAACCATAGAGACGGTCTAAAGGACCGGATGAAGGTCTGGGCATATGGCAGTAAATGCCAGTGCCATGAAGACGATGGGCACCCAGCACACGCGGGGGGGGGGGGAGGTCGGCAGTGATGGAGAAGGTCTCAAGGGCTAACTGAAGGTAGTGGCATACGGCAGTAAATGCAAGTTTCATAAAGGCGACGGGCACCCAGAAACGCGGGAAAAATGGCCGGCAGTGATGGAGAAGGTCTCAAGGACCAAGTAAAGGTAAGGGCATATGGCAGAAAATGAAAGTGCAATGAAAGACGACGGGCACCCAGCACCCACGGGATAAGGCCGGCAGTGATGGAGAAGGTCTCAAGGACCAAATGAATGATTTGGCAGAAGACCAAGGAATGCAGCATCTGTTAGTGCAAGCGCGTACACTGGAAAGGACAATGCAAACGAGCGAGAGAGCGAGCATGACGGAAACTAGAGGGTGTGAAGGTTTTCAAGGGCCAAGATGGACGCATTAACAACAGCTACGAGAAAGTTAATCTAGATCCCAAGTTGTCTACCTCCTTTGATGAAAATATTGAAGCTAATATTTAAGACTAAATAGACTGCGATTAACACACACAAGATATCGACGTCTGTAATATTCCTGCAATGACACTGTCACATCGATATGAATACAACACATGTTTTTGTAGTGCAGGTAGTTTTTTTTGTTTTGTAGATGGGATCACTCCAAATCGTGAAGATAGTTGTCGGCAATCGCATAAGGAATGCAGTAGACCACTTAATCAGAGATAGACCAACAACTCAAATATTGATATAAACAGTATTTTAATAGGGTAAAAGGTTTTGACTGACTATGTGATAAACGAGAAAGATTCTGATCAAAGACTGAGCTACCAACCAGAGAGCTTCATTACTCGACTTTCAAAAGATGCTGACTAATTAACCAACCTATAAAATAATGACGGTATCTACCAGCCAAATACATGTAGGGACGTTTGCATAGTTACAGACTACATAAAGGGAGCTGATAATGAGCCTTCGGTTTCCGCTAATGGGCCTTCACCTCCTGTATACATTCAAATCATTGGTAATTATATGAACTACATAAAACCTGAACACACATGTATTGCTTAAAACATTTTTAAAATGCGGGAGTCGTTTGCGATTTTCCTACACCTTTCGCTTGCTCACATGTCAATTTTTACTTTCGGTCGCATAAAGTGCTGCGTAATCCGAGTCGCCAAGAATTCACTAATGAAATGATAACATGATACAAGTCGTATCGTTGATACGTTTTCTTGACGAAAATAATGATAGAGTGAAATGTTTCTTGCAAGCCATTTCAGAAGAACGTCACAGAATGCAGGACAGTGGTACGCGTTAATTAGCCTAGCGTTCCTTCAACTTCATATCCTAAAAACTCTAATGGCCTTTAAAGTCGGACCGACCTCGGTTGGTGCAGTGGTTAAGGCCCTGCCCCCGGGACGGGAAGATTGCGGGTTCGAGTCCGACTAGGGACGAAAATCCAAAGTCGAACCAACTTGGGTGGGTTGTAAGTATAATGAGACGAATTCAACCTAAAACTCTAAACTTCTCGTTATATTAGATTTATCTGGGTAGTGCGAATGAAGGTACCCAGCCTTAAAAAGCACAGTACTAGTGTGATGACGGAGGTGTGCAAAGCCACAGACCGAATCTTTTAGTCGCTATTGATGAACGAGGTTGCGACTGATCTCCCCATAATATTCCTCGCAATTAATAACGAATATGCAGCAGCAACCGAGCAGGTAAACATGAACTGCAAGCCCTCGCCCAGTTGAGAGATGCCATACGAACCGCTATACAAACCAAGAATAACACTGCACCTCACTTGTGGTTAATTCATACACTGCTGCGTAACAGTGATTCCATCTGGACGCACCTCCACACAGGACCGTTAGGGTGCCGCCTACACGATGGCCCATGTTTTTCCATTACCGGCTAATTTTCTTGCCGCCAAAAGTGCTAGCGAGCCCCTACATGCACAATCAGTACCAAGAGAATACAAGCTCCAACAACATTTGTTTAAGCTTACCACGAGTAGATTGAGCGTCGCTAGAGCTGTGTCCCAACAGCGAGCCACGAATGCGTGGATGTGAAGTGTTCTTTGCCAAAAATTATATTTGTCATGTACCCCCGAGACTCATTCCCAGCACTTGAAAAACATGTGCAACTTGGAAAGAAGAAATCTGTCCATAACAACACAAGCTAATGATATGCTGTTGGAATTTTGAATGATGTGATCTATGATGAAAACTGACGTTAAATTCCTGCTAACGAGATCATCGTGGTTTCTTGCATACTGTGAATTTTAGGTTAAGTACTATTTCAGCCAAAACTACACATAATTTTTACATAATATATACTTTCAGTTTTGTCGAGTAAACCGAACATCGAGCACTTACCTCCTGAGCAACTTCCTCACGTCCTGCACTAACACACACGACATTTTAGTGGAACCGACGCATATTTCCGATAGACAGTCCCTATACTAATCGATAGGGGACGCACTACACTACAAGAAAACATCTGAACACACTAATCGGTGTTTATTTGTTTTAAGTGGAGTTAAGGACACTTACGCGGTAAACTACATTTTCCTACAGACTATGAGCCCAAGATTGCAAGGCTTAGGACTGGATTTTTAAGTTTACGAAGTTTACAAAAGTTTTCGTTTAAAGTACGAATCTCAGTGGAAGTCCCCTGTGCCAAAGGGAGACATTGGTTTATTCTCTTTCGTTTATTTTCGTGGTTACGTGGTTGACTAAGTGAGAAAATGAATGAAGAAAGAGTGGACATAGCCGCTTTGATGGAGTATATTAAGCGGTTGGAAAATAAAATTGAAGCCATGGAGGAGGAGAAGTCACAAGACTGTGCCTCCATCATCTCACCCAAGTCTAAAGGATCTGAACACGACAGTATATTCAAAGAAGCAGTGAAAAACAATGGTCCTTTTGGCAGAAGAATGACTATGGAGGATTTGGGTGGTGTGGTGTAGTCGCTCTCAGAAAATCTTCCTGAGACGCGAACACCCACGGGGGTCCCAGACGACTGACTACCGGAGGGGGTACTCCGTCCATCCGAGTCATGATCCGATCCGGCTTCCGGCCGGCTGGATCGGTCGCTTCCATCCGCTTGATCGCGACTGCTCGAATGTTGCATGTTGAAAGCTCACCTTGTGTACCCGTCAGTACTGGGTGGTTAGCTCTCCTGGTGGACCCTAGGGCGAAAAGTGTAAATCCGTCCAATAGGGAGATGAGGGTTAGGACTAGGGGTAGCTCCTGGGCGGAAATCGTCACCGGGGAGCTCGTCTGGCAATACACTTGAACTTTGTATAGTGCCGGCTGGGCCGAGAATAGTCGATCGGCCAGCTAAACCAATAAGACACTTGAAGTTTGTATAGTGCCGGCTGGACCGAGAATAATCAATCGGCCAGCTAAACCAATAACAATGAAGGGCGAATCCAAATGTGTATATGAGGCAGATACAACTCCACACTCTTCCACAGAAGGCCAAAATGTCACCACTTCCCAATACTTAATACCGTGTTCAAAACCGGGGCGACTTGAGGTGAGTATACGAAGTCGCCGCGACTCCCGGTCAGGGGACTTCCGGTGGGTTAACTTAACCTTCCCCGGGCAAACCAATAACAGCAGAGGGGACCTTGTTAACCCTCTGCCGTGAACCAATAAAAGCGACTTGCATCTAAGAAAGCGAAACATATACTGATTTATCCTATGTCCAATACTCCCTTTGTGTAACCTACCTCAAATAGCACGGCTGACCAGTCATGTACCTTACCCAACGCAACCCGGCTAACTCCGACTTTGTGTACCCGCCCGGCCGGTACACCGACCCCCAATAGTACCAACCCGGCCGGTACACCGAACCAATCTGGTACCCGTCCGAATAGTACATTGTACCCGGCCGGCTCAGCCGGATAGCCACCCATCCGCGCCCCTCGGCCGCTGACGATAGCAATTCCTTGGCAGCCTCTCTTACGATCCAGGTGCCTACTCCATCCACTAGAACAATCATCTTCTTTCAGGCTCCCTTCACTCCATCCTTACAAACAATCCGCCATCTCGGCCGTCCGCCATCCGCGTCTCGGCCGTCAAACATCTGTGGTCTTCCCGTCTACTCAGCCCGCCTGTCCGACTATCCACGCCCCTTGTCAGGCCCGCCGGTCCGATTTCCAGCTTGGCGCCGCCTGGCCGCTTGTAGACTTCCTCGGCGACGACTATCCGGCGCCCACACCCTTGGTCCATATTTCCACCAATCAGAATGCGCCCTTTGGAAAGTACTTTGCATTATTTTATAAGTCGCTTCACCACAGCCGCCCCTGAGTCGCGACACGGCCGCACAACGGTCGGGACACGATCTCACTCGAACTCACCTGACCCGATACCGCTCATCCATGCCTCGCTTTGGTACGTCACCCCACCACTTTATAACATCTCCATGAACTCGGTCGGTCTCCGCACTGGCTAGCAAGCATGCCCACCAATACTGACATTGTCTTGATTAACCTCCAGTCTTGCAAATTGACAAGGCCAACGTCTGCCGTCTTGTTCTCGTGGACGACGACTCGCCTGCCAGCGGGGTGGAGATCGCAAAACCGCCGAAATCGTCTCGCACTCCCGATCTGGTGCTGTCGACCGCCGACGCCGAGGCTGCGCTCCGCGTCCACGGCCAAGCCTGCGGCGACCGTGACAGACTGAAAGCCGTCGTCTCTTCCCTTCGGGCGGAGCTTCGATCCTGTCAGGACAACTATGAAGCTCTGTCTCAGAGCTTCAAAACTTCTTGCGCGATGCTGGACCGCCTGAACCCCCGGGTCGCTGAGCTGAAACTCAGTCGCAAAACAGCGGAGGATGAGGTGGCCCGCCTCAGGGCCATTGTGGGTCAGCTTACGGACGCTCTACAACGAGCGGCCGCGCCATCCGCCCCCATCTCCGAAACGGCGGGGATGGAAAAAAGGCTGGACGTGTTGACCGCCCAGGTGGATAGCTTGGAGCATATCCAGGCCGACTTGGTCCGTCAACTCGCCGCTGCCAACCGCCGGGCTGATGAAGCCGCCGTTCGGGGTCCACCTCCAGAAATAATCAATCTCCAAGAAAAGGTGGCCGATCTCGAATGCCAAGTCGCCGTCCTGACGGGAGAGCGAAACCGCCTCCGCATGTTGGAAGACGTCGTCGAGCCTCTCCGGTCTGCCAATCAGGAATTGGTCCAACGATCCAAGCTTCAGCGTAAGTGCCTCATTTCCTCTTACGTGATGGCCCAGTCGCTTACAGTTTTTATTTTCTTGTCACTCCGCAGTTCAACAGCTGGAACAGCTGAAACAGCAATCTGCTAAAATTCCGGACATGTCTCGGGAACTTACGCATCTTCGTACCCGGCTCCGCCAGGTGTCCCAAGACCTGGATAAAGTGCGGGACAACCGCGACCACCTGCGCGACTCCCACGCCCAGGCCCTTCGCCAAATCACGGATCTGGAGCGGCAGTTGCAAGAAGCCACTTCTCGGCAACAGGAGTTGCGGTCTGAGCTGTACCGGGCCCGCCAGGAGAATTCCGACGCCCATGCCATACTGGCTCGGGCGGACCGTGTTTGTCATGCCATGCTGGATAAAGAGGATCGTTTTAGGTCCTTGTTGTGTGGACTTCAAGACCAGCTCGAGGCGACTCGGAGCCAGGCCGCTCCCCTTTTGCAAGCTCCTCCCAAGGTACGGGAATCCGTCTTGTCTGTCTTGGGAATGGTGGATCAGTGGAAGACTTCTCCGCCGAACCCAACCCCGTTGCCCGCTGCAGCAGGGTCGGAACCTGAGGAACTTCCCGCCGGCTCCGACTCGCCCCTTGCCGGTCCCAACTCTTCGTCCGCCCCGGCAGGATCGCAGGGCCAAAAACGTCCGGCCGGCTCTAGCCCCCCTTTGGCCGATGCCAGCCCGCCTAAGAAGAGGAAGCAGAGCGAATCCCCACCCTCGCGCCAATGTCCTCCAGACAAGTCGGACGACGGGGAAGAGCCCGGGTCGGAGAGCGAGGACAGCCTGTTCGCGGAGCGGTCCCCTCTTCCATCCCCTCAATACACTCCCGGTAGAACCGGTCTCACCCCCAGTTCTAACTCTGAAGAGGACTCGGAATCCGAAGCGGCCGTGGCTCCATCCGGGTCAGCGGCCGCGCCCTCTTCTGAGTCAGCGGCCGCGCCCTCTTCTGAGTCAGCGGTCGCGCCCTCTTCTGAGTCAGCGGCCGTGCCTTCTTCTGAGTCAGCGGCCGTGCCCTCTTCTGAGCCAGCGGCCGCGTCGCCTAATTCTTCTTCGGACTCGGGGCCATCCTCCCCTTCGGTTATCTATGATGATGACGAAGAAGACGAGGATTACGAGGCCCAGCGAGTCAATGTTGCGTTATCCCGTTCTCGCGCGGATACCCGTCGCCGCCCTTCCCGTTCCGGTAGGCGAACGACGGGTCAAGTGGAATCCGATCAGATCATCGATCTGCAGACTCCGCCGCCGGCAGGTTTTGGCTCCGGAGAACCTGAGCCGTCCGACCCATCCTTGCTTCCCAGCGTCGTCGACACCCCGGCCGCTCCGGTCGCGCGTAACTCGAGTTCCGACGGAGTGGCCGAGGAGAAAGTGGAAGACAACGACGAGGACATCCCTGATCAGTGGTTGACTCCTCCCGACCTGAGTGATTCAGAAGAACCTCTCTCCCAGGCTCCGGCCAAACAACGACGATCAACCCCGGCCGGGTCACGTACTACACGCCGACCCCCCCCGACCGGCAGCCAAACCTAAGGTCCGGAAGAGTGCTCTACCTCTTACGCCCTCTTTTCCCAAACTTCCGCTTCTGTGGTTATCGGGAGGGCGCTTCCCCAGTGGGGCGGATCGGTCCGCCATACTACCTTGGCCAGTCGAGCAACTGAGCAATACCAGCCTGACTGATATCTCCAGTTCCCAACTCGCTCACTCCCTATCCCGTCCGCCTCTCTGGTTGTTCCCCCGATCTTACAAGACGCCATCCTCAGAGACCTGGAACCCTGACCTGATGGGATCGGGCGCCATCGACGAACTCATGAAGACCAAACCTTGGAAAATCCTGAACACCAAGATGCCGGATATGGGGCTACCATCCAACCCATGGTTCACGGAATTCAAGGCGAGACTTCATCATTTCACCGTGACTCACGCTCGGGCCATCTGGGAGTCTAACCACTTCCTGTACATCTCTGCAGAGGACAAGCGAGCGGACGAATCCCTCCGCAGGTACTCTCTTGCCCGTAAGAATCGTCGGGGGCGAGCTTCCGAGGCGTGGGTCCGTCTGTGTACGTTCATCATGGAGGGTATCCGGGATGGTAAATGTGACCTGGACCTGTTTCTCTTCCCCATCATGCTCCATCTACCAAACCGCAGGAGCGGAAATGCAGCGGAAGGAGGGACGTGGTATCCCGGCCTAGGTGCGCTGGATCAGACCACCTCTCTTTCCGATCTTTGGCGGCCATTGACCAGCAAGATCCTTGGCGCAATCAATACCGCGCACAGCCCTCCGACCACCCTGGACTTCGGGTGACTCGGCTCCAAGGCAAGTATAGTCATCGACGGGGATGAGTAGTCGGGCTTGCTTTAATTCTTCCATTTCTCTCAGTTTTCCTTTTTTAATATATCCATCCGTTCCTCTTCCGTTCCCACTCCAAACATTCACTGTTGACTACTAACCGTGGTTAGTCTCGCCAGGCCTGCTCGGGGGTCCGCCTAGAGGGACCTTTCATTGCTGCAGGGCACTTCTTGGTCCGATCGGGCGTGGACGCCCTGTTCCCAGTCGCGGTCGCTATATTCCTCTTCCACGGGACGGCTGGATTCGGGCGAGGGGCCCTCGTCTCTAGCGGCCGGTTTGATTATCTCCGATAGTTTGTTCATCTCCGCCAATTCGTCCAACAATCCTGGATCCGAAACGGTGAGACCGGTCTGATCTCGCATGGCCAAGGTGGCCAGATGATCTGCGCTGTTATTCCAGTCTCGTCTGACGTGCAGCAATTCGTGCTCCGGCCACCTCCGCAAGGCGGACATAACCCGATCATTTAACAGTCTCAGCCGGGGCGCCTTGCAATCTATCTCTCCTGTGATTTGCCGGATCACTAGGTTGGAATCACCGCATATGATGATCCGCCCCTGTGTCCGGCCAGCCAACAGATCTAGGGAAAGCAGCAGTCCTCTATACTCCGCTTCGTTCACCGTGATGCCGGGCGTGAAATCCGAGGCGGCCGCGACCACTTTCCATTCGGGCAGCTTCCACACAATGGCACTATAGGCCCCGACCCCTTTCTTTACACTCGCCGACCCATCGAAACTCAAAACCATTAGTTCCTCCGTGGGTCCCACTGTTGGCGGCGGCAATACGATAGTTTGTCGAGGCTGCTTCCGAGGTGCGATCGCTATCAGTGCTTCCTCCACTTCTGCCCGGGGGGTAATGCTGGCAGCCAGTGTGCCAGTATTTCCTCTTCCCCTTTAGTACACTTAATCACTTCGAGGGACCACTGAGACAACAGAGCCGCCCATCTCCCCAGCCGACCGTCAATTCCATTCGCCGTCAGGAGCCATGATAGGGTCGACCGTCTAGATAGTACTTTGATAGGCCGAGACACCAGTATTGTATAACACACATCCAAGATCCGTAATAGAGCCAGAACTTCTTTATCCACCAATCCGTAATTAACTTCATTAACTTTCAAGGTCCGGCTGGTGAAGGTCACAGGACAGTACACTCCATCGTGATCTTGCACGAGAGCAGCTGAGATGGCCCACTTGTTAGCGTAGATGATGACCACCGGAGTCTTATTAACATCGAAATGTTTCAGGACCGGTGTGGTCGCCATCTTCGCTTTTAACATGCCAAAAGCCACCATCGCTCGGGTCATGTGGTCGTCCGGGCCGGCCGCGCCGGGGTCCGGCGGCCGGCCGCTTGTCTGGGCGGACAAGGGCGCTTCCCCATTGGCTGAAATAACCGAAAAGGGCGCTTCCTCATTGGCTGAAATAACCGAAAAGGGCGCCTTCTCATTGGTTGATATTGCCGGCCCGGCTTGCGTCTCCGCTTGCCTATCCTGCTCTCTCAGCTTATGGTAATCCACCTCCCGCAACTCATACAAGACCGCCGCATAGACTGCAAAATCCTCGATGAACCGACTGTAATAATTCAGGCTGCCCAAAAAAGATTGCATAGCCTTTAGGGATCGCGGGAAAGGCAGATTACTCAAGGACTCCAAATCCTTCGGATTAGCCTCCAATCCGGCAATCGAAACCTGATGACCCAAATAGGTCACCTTAGTCTTCCCCCAGAAACTCTTAACCACACTAATCGAAAGATTTCACTTTTCACACGTAATCATCAACTTCTCCACTTTGTCACACAGTAAATCCCAGGTAGTTGCCGTAACGAGAATGTCATCAATGTAAGACCGCCGCCACAAAACTGAAGGTTTTGGGTCGGGGTCCGGGTCACCTTCGGCGAACACATCCCCGACCAGAGCCGGATCTTGATCCGCCTTGATCTTGAAGTGTCCGTACAGCGCGTTATCTATCAGCCGTTGATAAATCTGTGGGGCATTCTTCAGACCGAACGGCATCCGGTTCCACTCGAACAACCCGAAGGGCGTCACGAACGCAGAGATCTCCCGTGCACGATCGGTCATAGAGACCACCCAGAATCCGCTGGCCATGTCCAATGAGCAATACCACAAAACTTTATCCAAGTCCTCTAGCAGGTCGTTTATCAACGGCATCGGATAAACCATCAGCTTAGTCAACCGGTTCACCAGCCGGTAATCAATGCACAACCTTATATCCACCCCATTCTTCTTAATAATAATTACAATGGGCGAGGCCCATGGCGAGGTGGACGGCTGAATTATCTTGGTGGCCAGCAAACCCTTGATAAGCTCTGACAGCTTTTCCCGATACTGGGGGCGACTCTTCGGCATCTCTGTGCGACCGGCTTGGCGCCTCCCACATCAATATCACATACCGCCCCATGGGCGGCCGGAGGAAGTGCGTTCCCTGGGCCGATCAGCAGATGTCGTCTTTTCCATATAATATCCTTCAATCTGCCGATCTCTTCCGGGGTGTTCACATCCGGGTCTCCCACTTGTAGATCGTCGATAGTGACCGCTGGGGGGCAGGGGGTCACCTCAGGTAGCACCGCCATCTGATCTTCCATGCCTTCAACATATAGCTCGCCCCCTTCATGAATGCAGACTTGGTCGGCTTCGGCTGCTTCGGGATCTTGGTCGGCCGGCTGGGCCGATCCGCCTTCGGCTATTTCCGAATTCTGCTCGGCCGGCTGGGCCGATCCGCTTTCACTTCGGTCGTCACAACTGTCATCGGGGCTGACCGTATATGCAGCTCTGCTTGGTCCTTTCTCCCGACTCTGTCGTTCGTCCGTCTCCCTCTGAGTGGGCAAAACCAGTTCCGCGATCGGGGCGTAGCTTCGATCAATACATTCAGCCGGATCCGGCGACGGCCGGCTCCGCGTCAATATTTTAGAAGGGGTCCGGTACTCGGGTTTATCCACCATCGGAGTCTGGTCCTCTTCTAATTCCTCCTCTTCGCTGACCAGATCGGTGGTTGCCTGAAAAGCCAGGTTTTGCCACTCAATATAGCGTCTTGAACCAATAGTGACATAGCCCGGCCGGCGGGGTACTTTATCCTCGACCAGCCACATTTCAATAATCACATCTTCATGCAAGGTGAGGGGTTTTTCAGAGATGTTGGTCACGCTTATAGAGTTGAGATGACCACCCCCTTTAACAAACGAGGGTACCCAGCACTCGCCCCTTGTCAGCCATAACTTACTCCGCCTGTCGTGTGGTCGTAACATTACTTCCACCGCTTTT
>MIQA02020082.1:0-15142 GCA_001887855.2 Sclerospora graminicola
TAAAGGAATAGCTCAGCGTATGTATCAACAACAGAAGAAGTTGTAGCAGCATTTGCCTGAAGGAAAACGAAATTATTTGCTTCTAAATGTGCACGAAATTTCTCTTCAGATTGCTGTTTTGGGTAGCAATGGACTCGTCAAGTGGCGGACATCACTTTGCACTTGAAGACGAGCTCGGGCAACTCCTAAGTAACAGCTGCATTTCTTCAGTGTGCCAATATTGTTGAGTTCTTTAGCTAGACGATGGACCTGCTGAAAAGCCATCTCCGCATCCTCATATTCTTTACGGTGGTAGCAAGGTGCGTTCGACATATTTGAAATGATGTCAATAAATGTCGTGAAATGACATTGCTGGATATTAATAGTGTTAACGAAAGCGACTAAAATGTTGAAAAGCAAACATTAGGGTCCGAGCAAAGCTTTGATAGCTACCAGAAGCACATTTAGTATAGATTATGCCGCGAAAACTATCGAGTGGCAAAGCGAATGGGGAAATCTTGATCCGATCCTAGTCGATCTGAAAGCCATTACTGAGAAGCCGCTCACCCAGTAATGTATCCTAAATCTGCTGTTCCCTTGTATGTTCATGCTCGATTGCGGCTCACTAATATACGTCGGAGTTAATCGGCTGCTATTTTTTATTTTTATTGTTTTCTCTATATGGCTTAGTGTCTATCATTGCTGACCTCAATCAACCGCTCGCCAAGAATAAAGTAGTAGTCGACCAGTCTACAAATCTGCAAGAAGAATATGATCGCGAGAACAGTGGGCGTCCGTGATGATTCTAGCACCAATTAGGTAGGCCTTACCATCGAAGTTAAAAACAAGACGGAAGATAAGCATCGCTCATGCTCTCTCAGCCAAAGCGTTAGCAGCATGCCCTCCATTAAGCAACCAATGTTATAATCCGTGCTACCATAATCTTCGGATTTAGGCCAATCTTCTTTTTTCAAGTCGTAGAGGACATTGACAAGCACGTCGACGGCAAGTGTGTATAACCTATTGGCAATAGTACAGTTAGAGCCGATCCAACATTCGAAGACATTTTAACCACTTTTTACCACTGTGTGCTGCAACACCCTCCTGCATGAGTTAAATTTTTAAAACAACCTTCTCCATCTTCAACATCTTGAGTGCGGTAGGCTCACCAACGATCATGTGGCATGATTTTTTAAGCAACTCGTTCCTTCTTCATACCGCTGTGATCAGGTTCTTCGAATACGACAAAAAGGAGTTGAACATGATCTCCAAGTCCAGCATCAACGTGGTTCTGCGCAGAAGTCATCTGACCCACTATCAAACTCTTCGTATCGCAAGCGAACACGTTTTGACAGTACTAAGTCCACAACGTTCGAGTTCATTTCGACCGTTTTTCACGTTGATGCTAGCATGTAATTTACATGGTAGTACAGTAACTATTCGACTAATATCAATCCAATCACGATCCAACAAGTTCTTACTATTGTCGAATTTAAGTTATTTGCCTGTCCCAAATCCGCTGTTTAGGAGGGTATGAAAATGGTCTTATAGAGGGTTACCCGGAATGCTAAATCAGGGTTCGCGGATGGTTACGCATTCCGGGTAACCCTTAAGAAATCATTTTATTGTATCAGATGCCCGCCACGAGCAGCTCCAAGAGTTGACATGGACGAGACACTCAGTAGCACGAGCTTGCAGAATGACAATGGAAACGTGCAGGACGTAGGCCCAAGCGCTCAGACCTCGTGTGCGCTGGAGGCTGGCGTTGACGAATGGTATCCCACTTCTCAGCTATACTCCCAGCATCCGTAGCCGGTAACCCGAATGACATCATTACGAAGAGACTTTCAAGGGATGACGAGAACACAGACGACGAAGACAGGATTAATCCTTTTTAAAAAAACTTGTGGATAAAACTAAAGAGACCACTGCTTCTGCAAGTAAAATATTGTCGACTGCGACCTCAAAAGCATCTGAGATTCTGAGACAACAGGCACAAAAACTCACAATTACACGTAGCCAACAAGTGGCCTCGCCTCTAAGTTGATCACCACGCACCACAGGAGAGAAAATAGCAAACGTACAGAGAATCAAGGGGTTTTAAGTGCCGACGAGCTCGTAAACTCGCCGAGGAGATGCTTAGTGGAACGAATTTAGAGAAGTTAAAACCAACTTAAAGATCTCGCGGCCCCTAAATGATCCTGGTTCGATCTTGTACGGTGCTATGCGTAAATACTTCGACGACGATATTTTGGCAAGTGTGCTTAGAGTAGCGAATGCAAACGAGTTAATCCTTTCGGCTGTTCTAACGAAGTTGAAGACAGCGCGGTTGAAAAAATGGTATAAGGACAAGCAGGTACACTATCTTGAGGTTCTCGATACTTTGAAGAAATTCGAGTATCGGGAGGAAATCGTCCATAATGTTTGATCCAAATTCAAAGTTCCTGGAGGACGAGATGGTCAATAATTTCGTTGCAAATGCATGGGATCTAGAGGAATTAATCAAGATGAGAAACGAGGGGACGCCAAATGACAAGTTTTGTTCGACGCACTGACTGGTCGCTATGGTCTAGATGCGCTTGCATTCAACATATTCAGCGCCAAGGCAAAAAGGGTCTTTACGGGGGAATCCCATGATTTGGAGAGAAGGCATTTCCAATATTTGGAAGCGAAGAAGGTCAAACCACTAGATCTATTAAATTATCTAAACATGGCAACGAGTGACTTCTTGGTCGGCCCAAATTTCATGCTGTTGACTAGATATGTGCGGTTCGACAAAATAACAACGGGATTTGTGGGCAAAAATGTGCTAAATTTGGACCTTGACAAATTTGAGATCGGCGATCTTGCCAAATTGGTTGCGAAGACAGCAATTCCAAAACCCTAAACAAGAAAATATGCGAATTATTTTGCTTAGCTGATCTTTCACAAATATGAGACGTCGGTCGAACAGTTCCAAAAAATGATCGAGAAGATGGACGAGAACGAAAAGAGGTTCTGGATGCAGCTCCGACAGAATTTCAGGATGATATTTTTGATACGGGACTTAACTATCCCTTCGTAAGGATAGATTAAAGTTTCGGATTCCAACGCGACGGCGTTTGAACACGTAAGGCTACCGGCATTCCATAGTGTAGCAATACACGTAGGTGCCTTTCGAGGCTGCAAAATAAAATGCACCTTTTTCCTTTATAAGCGATGTAATTTAACACGTGACAGCACGAAGTGTAAGAGCATCCAACTCGTCACTAGAACCGCGAGACTAGTCCCTTGTTGCTGTTGCAGACTGGATATCAAGGCAAGCGTCCAGGCTGGTCAGAGGCCCAGCGTTTCTAAACATGTAATACAGTGTAATGTGCAATCGCGCCTATTCCTACCCACCCCAAATGCAGGTTGGTTGGCACAGCTTTGTAGCCAAGTCAAAAAAACTTCCATTTATAGTACGTCGGATATCGTGTTGTTCTATGTGTACTGACTACTGAATTAATTCGATGGTGATGCCGATTAAGGGGGGGGGCTTCTCACACCCTCCAAAGTATCGTCTCTTCGATTATACGCTTAATTTGATTTCTCTTACGGCTTTTAATGCCGCCGTCTTTGTTAAAGTTTTTATGAACATCCTTAATGTTTTTCCTCCAACACCTTAAAGGTACATTCGCACAAGTGCTTTTGGTTATACGACCGATAAGACACTAATTGGCGGGAACTATCCAATGATACTACTCAGGCTGTGGACTTAACTCCCACTTCGGGTCCTCCACTTGGAGAATCGGCCACATCTCACAACACTGTATTCATGATGAAGAGTGCACTTCACAGTAGACTATATTTTTCTATTGATTCTGTGTAACTTAACTCAATTCAAAATCAAGAAGCCTCTATTAAGCTTTCCACTGTATACCTGTAATGGATATCGTCTAACAAATTCGTTGACTGTTCTCTTGTGTTCCTACTGTTCCAGATATATTGTATCCATTAAAAAAAATGTTCGATTTGATCCAACATCAATCATATAATTTCTCTACCAAATTCAGGAGAATCGTTCACTGTTCTCTTGTGTTCCTATACCGCTCCAGATATATTTTATGGATTTGATCAAACATCAATCATATAAATTGTATCCAGTTAAGAAGATGTTGGATTTGATTCAACATCAATCATATAATTTCTCTACCAAATTCAAGAGAATCGTTCCTTGTTCTCTTGTCTGTTCCAGATATATTTTATGGATTTGATCAAACATCAATCAAATAAATTGTATCCAGTTAAGAAAATGTTGGATTTGATCCAACATCAATCATATAATTTCTCTACCAGGTCCAGCAAATTCAGGGGAATCTGACATAACCAATCATTATATAATTCACCCAAGAGTTCAAAGATGGTGTTATTGATCTGCGCGCTCGTAGGCTTCGAGGGGGGACTGTTCCCTGTGCGGCTTGATGATAGTGTCGTGGTTGGTGAATTGAAGTACGCCATCAAGAAAATGAACAAGAGGAGGATCCAGTGCGATGCGGACAAGCTGGAGCTGTACTTGGCCAAGAAGGACGACGGCACGTGGCTCGAATCCAGCACAGACGATGTAAAACAGCTTAAGAGAGGGGGAATGACTCCACTAATTCAAGCACTGATAGGCGAAGAAAATGAAGTGCAGCTATAGTGTGAACCTCAGGAGGTGTTGAAGGGGATGCCTCCACCATCATCACAGCAGATCCACGTGTTGGTAGTTGTTCCGGAAGATGACAGCAATTCGAAAAAAGCCAAACTGACTACCTTCGGAAAGATGCTAAGGGATTGCAAAGTCTCTCACAAGTTACCGACACAAGGAGATTTCTTGAAGTTGTTTGAATGGACCGAAGCTGATTGCGGAGAGGTAAAGAACATCAAAGAAGTCAATGACATCGTGCACTTCACTGGTCCCAAATTCTACGTTCGAAAGGAGATTCTGTGTGTGTTGCAGAATTTCAAGAGCATTTATCAAAGTGAGTTCGTAACGGGCGAAATGGTCAGACAACAGTTCGTTCTGATGGGAAGTCCAGGAACTGGCAAGAGCTGCATCTTGGCGTTGCTATGTTTTTACATTGCAATTAAGGAAAAGCGGCCAGTTTTGTGGTTGCATCACTCTCCTGGTCTTTTTTTGGGATTAACTACGAGCCTTTTTTATCAAGACATGTGCTACCAATGGGATGATAAAACAGGCGAGATGTACGATTCGATTTTTGACACGCTGGCAACAATTTCGCATCCCAATGGCCCGTGCTGGTTCGTTCTTGATGGGTTCAATCAAGATCATCTGGAGGGGAAGCCTTTGAATAGCATGCATAGGATGCTGGCAACGTCAGGTCAGCTAACATTGAAGGGTGAAGCAGCGTCGGTCACAAAGATGTGTCTTGTACCGTACTGGAAGCAGAATGATCTGCTCAATTTTGGTCTCAAGCACATGAAGATGGAGGAAAACGAGGTCAGTGCTCGCTTCTATGTGTCTGGAGGAAGCTTGAGAGAGTTTCTCAGTGATAATGCCAAAATAACTGTGAAGGCAGCGATAGACAAAAAAACAGGGCCAAAACACGCGTTGCCGTTATTATTGTCAACTGTTGGAGTTAACTCCAGTAAGCAGATAGACTGCATCCGAATGCGAGGTGTCCGGAATCGCACAAATGCGTTGTATTACATGGATCCAGATTATTGGACAAGCTGTGTGACGTCGCAACTCGTGTGAACAAACTGGCACAAAAGATGGAACCCAGTTTTTTTAAAAAACTGATAAAATTGCAAAGGGAATGAACGACGATCACCTCGAAGGTGTTGCATTTGAAGGATATTTCCACGCGTTGGTGCGTGAAAATAAAGGGCTAATTCGCGTGCATTCTTACGAATACGACAACGTAGATTGGAGGAAGGAGCCCAACCGGAGGATTGACAAAATGAGTTCAATGGACCGGAAAGAATTTAAAGCCGTCCGTTGTGAAGGTGCAACCACAGACGAGTGCGTGAATGTGATGCAGAACTGGGCCAACGACACTTCCCTAATGGATTACTGGATTCCCGCTACTTGTTTGTGTAAAACAATTGATGCGGTTGCCAAATGGACGTCACCGTCTGATAATGAAGTGGTGTTTTGCTTCCTGCAGTTAACGAAAGCCACCATACACAAATGCAATGCGGATATTCTCTGGGAACTTGCGCAGCCATTCGTAAAGAAAAACTTGTCTGTGCGCTACATTGCGCTTATTGCTGACGAGGTCAATCTAACCGATTTCCGGTTGAATCCTGCGGAGATCAAGAAAAAGGAAATTGAAGATCACGCTCCCTTGTATGTCGCGCATTTTGAAATCTTGACTGACAAATCTTACTATGAACGATCTTAGGGAGCATGCAGAATTTTTTTAAATATAAGACTCTTCATTTCGAACGACATGTGGTACAGTATCTATATACAAATAAACCTTAAAAAAATCTTTGGATTCAGTGAAAAGTTAATACGGCGTTCGTATTGAAATATATGAACGAATCAAACCAAACAATCAATCACACTTCGGCAACGACGAAATCTTATTTACATACACCCGACTAAATTAGGACAGGTTCGGATCCGTCATTCAATCGTCGCTACGGCTTGCAGCTAGCCTTTCACCGACATTGTCGGCCACAAGATCTAGATTCTTTTGTGTAGGACTTGCACCATAATTGTTGATAAGTGCATCCAGTTCCAAGTCCAGCGAATCCTCGTGAAGAATAGACTGCGTGAGGATCTTCGCGTCATTTTGCCTTACTAAGGGGGATATTGCTTTCCTCCATCCAACAAGCCACAAACGCTGTCCATCCTTGACAATCACACCCATTTTTTTCTCATCAGAAATCTGCAGCTCGGAATCATAAGCGACTTATAACACTTGTGCGTTTGCTACGTACTACTCTGTTCGGTTTTTACACGTAATGGATATTGCCAAAATTTTGGGCAGCACTCCGCCTCGCTTTTTTGGGTGCAAAATAAGAGATGAAGTGTCAGGCCGCCAGGGTAACGTGCGAACTGATATCTCACGTCACCCGGCAACACAACCATTACATATTGAGATAGTACCCTGAAGTAACGGTTACATATTGGATTGTACCTGAAAGTAACAGGTTACATATTGGATAGTACAGGAAGTAACGGGTTACACAACCTGACGTAATAGGATAACGTCCCCACGAAGCTTCTAGAAATGATAGGCTTAGATGTAGCTAAAGAGTAGCGAACTAAGGACCTCAAATGTCAGTTTTTAATTTACCAAGTTAAGCTCAAGCCCCACATCTGGTAGCACTTGTTGGTCCCCGAACCACCGCCGCCTGCAGCACCGCCGTCCTTGCCGTGCTTGCCGTTTCCGCCGTACTTGCCGTTCCTGCAGTACCGCCGTTTCCACCGTGCTTGCCGTCCCCGCAGCACCGCCGTCTTCGCCGTGCTTGCCGCCCCCGCAGCACCGCCGTCCTCGCCGTACTTGCCGTTCCTGCAGTACCGCCGTTTCCGCCGTGCTTGCCGTCCTCGCAGCACCGCCGCCGCTCAAGAGCAGTGATTAGAAGAATCCATTCGTAAGTCCCAATCTTTTGTGAGGGCAGGGACTTCTATTTATTGGCTGTAAATCCTACCGGGCCAATAGTACTGCCGCCGTTATCGAGATCGTTGTCTTAATTGGCTATAAATCGTCTCGTTTCGGTAATAAGTCAGTTTGGTTAACGGAAGGTTAGCACTTCGGTTCATGACCCGTCACCACCGTAAGCAACCCACGAAACTCGACATCAACGACTCGCTAGCTCATCTGTACGTTAGAAAACCGGACGAAGCCGATAAGTGCCGCGCGGATCTGCTAGAATCGATCCGTCGCACCAGCCGCATTCTTCGCCGCTTCGAAAAAACACCTGGACACTGCTCTGCGCTCTGATTCGCGCAAAAACATCAAGGCTCGCCTACTCGCGCACGCCAGCGACTTGCTTAGCTTCGAGAGCACTGTGAACTTGCGTATCTCACGCGAGATCGCTAAGCATAAGAGCGAAACCGCCCGAGTTCCTTATTCTGGGCCGCCAGGGTACAGAATTGTACCAACCCGCCAACAACCGACCGCCAAGTCGAAAACGTCCTTGAAACCCGGACCAAAGGTTGTCAAGAGAAGCATCAAAGAAAAGAAGAAGAGTCCAGATCAATCACCTACCTGTAACTAAGCACTAATATCACTTAATCAGTTAATAACTGCATTAGTTAATAATGTCCACCCCGATGACTTCCGATCAGCATGCACAGCTGCTGCTCTCTATGGTTGCGACTATGGAGAGACAAGCGCAGTTACTCGAAAACCTTCACAAGTCCCGACAGCTATCGGAAATCAAGCTAGAGGGTGTGAAGCTCCCAACGTATGGAGGTAGATTGGACGAATCATTCCAACTCTACAAGGAGCAAGTGGAGCAGTACTTCTTCGCAAGAGGAGTGGACTGGAAAAGCCAAGAGCTTTCACAAAGAATACTTGCCGTCTTAGGTGGAACACTGAAGCAAGGAGCTGCTCAGTGGTATGTGATGCAAAAACAGTACATCACAAACGTGGACGATTTCTTCAGCAAAGTCGAACGTGAGTTCGTTCCTGCTGACTTACAAGAGCGCCTACGCGAAGATATGAACAATCTGAGAGAGCGCGATTGCAAAGATCTCCCTGATTATGTGAGCAAGTTTCGACACATAGTCGCGCAAGTCCGTGAAATGAGCGATCTGGACCAGATCATGTACTTCCTACGTGGACTTACAGGTCGTACGCGAGAGGAGGTTCAATATCGTCGCTGTACACTATATAACACTGTCCGAAGCTATTACGGTTGCGTTGGACTTTGACCGCTCTCATCCGCAGCGATACTCCCGAGAAAACTCGCACGATAGACCAAGGTATAGGTCGTACGAGAACAGTAGTCGATATCGATCGAACAAGGGTCCAGAACCCATGGACATTAGCAACGTGCAGATTCCGTCTCGCGACGAATGCCGCCGCCGAAATTTGTGCTTTAAGTGCGGTAGACCGAATCACCGCTCCGCACAATGCAATAATCAAGGAACACGTAATGATAGAGGAAATAATCGTTCCGGCAGGAGTAATCAGAGGCATACAACTCGTCAGCATGTCAACAATATGGACAGCCGTGACGAAGAACAGGAAACAGTTGTTTACGATCGTGTCACGATCAATGCCGTGAAGGTCCAACAGAAGGCCAAGAGAGAACCTATTAGCTTAGAGTCAAGCAGCTCTAGTTTGGACGTGCCAGCGCAGAGTCGACTACTAGTTCGTAATGGTGTCATTGGAGACAAATCAGTCAAGATTTTAATCGACTCTGGCGCGTCAACAAACCTAATCAAACCCGGTTTGGCAACAAAAGTGCTAAGGCCACAAAAGGTGCAAGCCCGTCGTTTTGATGGAACGTGGACATCGAGTCAGCCCACAAAGAGAGTGGAAGATACCATTCGTATCGAAGGTATGGAGTTCCCAAAGATGCAGTTCACGGAATGGGAACTACCGGATACACATGACGTGATATTTGGTCAACCATGGTTCACCAAGTATAATCCGCAGATTGATTGGCGTACGCAACAGATTGAAGTTGCAGACAACACGAAGTTCGAAGACGTAGATGGTCCGACGTTCCAAGAGAAGCTAAAAATTGGTGCCTATGATGAGATATATCACTTGAAAGTGACAAACGTTGAACAATCGGACATACCGCAGGAGTTGAAGCCTGTTCTGGACGAATACAAGGACGTATTTCCAGAACAACTCCCGAATGAAATGCCTTCAACGCGATCAGTTAACTTCGAGTTGCAAATGAAGCCTGATGCGGTTCGGAGCTCCCGTGCTCCCTTCCGCCTTTCGAAGGTCGAGCAGGACGCCCTGCAACAATTTGTAGAAGAGAATATACGGAAAGGATGGATTGAAGTATCCAATTCTCCCTGGGTCTCTAATATTTTTGGGATTCCAAAGAAAGATCCGGTAACCGGAAAGTTCCCGAAACGCGCCGAATGACTACGAAGCGGAAATTCGAAGATCCCCACTCGATGGGTGATTGACTACCGCTATGTCAATAGCATGTCAGTCGTGGCAAAAATTCCTTTGCCATTGATCGAAGAACTATTCGACCGCATGGTTGGATGCAAGTATTTCTCGCTTCTCGATATTGCACAAGGATATCATCAAATGGTAGTGTTACCATCAAGTCGACCGTGTACGGCTTTCCGAACCCAAAAAGAAACGTATCAATGGTGTGTTCCACCCATGGGTATATCAGGAATGACTGGTCTTTGGTCACGTCTAATACGAACGTTGTTCGATAAGCTAGGAACATTGGTTGTCGTGTATCTTGACGACATAGGTATTTTCTCCCGTACAATGGAGGACCACGTTAGTCACGTTCGCGCGGTATGCAAAGTGTTGCGCAAGGAGAAGCTTTACGCTCGACTCTCTAAATGTGCATTTGGTCGCACGGAAATCGCATTCTTGGGGCACATGGTTTCCGAAGATGGTCTGCGCGTCGACCCAAAGAAGACAGATGGTATCGACATGTCGCACGTCGTCCATGGCTGTACTGATGACTGCAATCAAGACTTCAATCTTTTGGATAGGCACATGGTTCACTCTGCCCTCATTCAAAACATTCCGATGGGTGTCTCCCATCTATTACTCGACGATGTGGAGTTGCGGGGGGAGAGTCGCCCGATAGGGGTCGCTCAGGAGCAAATCCACAACACCGAGTTCCACGTTGTGCGCGCACATCTGAGTGACGAAGTGCGAAAAGCGATCCAGCAAGGATATCGCAAAGACAAGTTTTTTAAAGACATTTGGAATACCAAACAGTCGAATGACAACTTCATAATCGACAAAGGTCTTATATACCTGAGACAAGATAATGCAATGCAACAAATATGCATTCCAGACATGCCGGAATTAAAGACGAAGATTTTATACGAGTTTCATGACGCAGCTACAGCAGCACATCCTGGAGTGCGCAGAACGTACATGAAGTTGAAGCAATGGTACTACTGGCCGAAGATACTTGAGACAGTACAAAAGTACGTCGAGACATGTGAAACATGTGCTCGATGGAAGTCAAACAGCCAGCGAAAGAAAGGATTAATGATTCCTATCCCCATTCCGGAGGAATGCTGGGAAGTAGTGTCAATGGACTTTTTTACTGGACTTCCCGTGTCGGAAGGGTATGACGCTATTTGCGTCATCGTAGACAAGTTGTCAAAAAGACCGATTTTTGCACCAACGCATACGACGGCAGATTCGAAAGACACCGCAAAGTTATTTTTCGACGCCGTAGTCCGTCATCACGGACTGCCGAAGGTTATTATCAGCGATAGAGATCCGAAGTTCACAGCAAACTTCTGGAAGTGTCTCATGAATATAATGGGTGTCAAACTAAGCATGACGACCGCTCATAGGGCGCAAGCAGATGGGCAAACAGAACGCCAAAACTTGGTTTTAGAAGACGCTTTACGCTCTCTGGTATCGTACAGTGGAGAAAATTGGGCCAAGCTACTTGGTACTGTAGAGTACGCGCATGCCACCTCAGTGAACGCGTCAACTAAACTCACCCCGTTTGAGATCGATACCGGAAGAAAAGTATCCAATCTGATTTCTCATGAATACAGAGACTACGATGGTCTGGATCCACAACCCATCTCAGAGTTCGCCTCGAAGTTCGCCAAAGATCGTCAAGATCTAGTGCGTAAGGCACGAGAAAATCTAGAACAAGCCCAGGAAAGGCAAAAGAAGTATTACGATTCAAAAAGAACAAGCTTCACCTTTAACGTCGGTGACTTAGTTCTGCTGGATACCAAGAACCTATTACTCAAGACAGTTAACTCTCACACAGAGTTGAAGAAAGCGAAGCTCGCGGCCAAAAAAGTTGGACCGTTTGAGATAATCAAAATGATTAACCCGAATGTAGCTAAATTGAAGCTACCGCGAAATATGAAGAAACTGCACTCATCTTTCAACGTCGACCTACTCTCACCATACAAGGCGAATGTCTCTGAGTTTGCGGGACGACCAATTCCGAAGGCATCACCAGTTATCCTAGAGTCGGACACAGGAGAAGAACTACACATCGTGGAAAAGTTGCTTCGTAGTCGTCAACGCAGCCGCCAAAAAGAATGGCTAGTAAAATGGCATGGCCTCCCGGAGTGTGATAGTACTTGGGAGCGCGAGAAATCTATTCGCCACGTTTCGCATTGGCATCGACTAGTACAGGACTTTCGAGACCGCCAACACGAAGTCAAGTCCGGGGAGATGTCAGGCCGCAGGGTACGTGCGACTTGATATCTCACGTACCCAGGCAGCACAACCATTACATATTGGATAGTACCTGAAGTTACAGGTTACATATTGGATAGTACCTGAAGTAACAGGTTACATATTGGATAGTACAGGAAGTAACGGGTTACACAACCTGACGTAATAGGATAACGTCCCCACGAAGCTTCTAGAAAGGATAGGCTTAGATGTAGCTAAAGAGTAGCGAACTAAGGACCTCAAATGTCAGTTTTTAATTTACCAAGTTAAGCTCAAGCCCCACATGAAGGGTTGGTGCCTGTTCTAATTAAACAAAAAAATGACTCGATCACTTCAATAAGATAACGCTTTGTGTTATACGAGGAATGACGGGTGTATATGTTCCACCACATCATCACATCAAAAACACGTCGTCAACAATATTCGAATCTGGGCTAGATGAAAAACGAATCGCGGCCTTCAATTTGTTCTAAAAAATTGAAGCAACGTATTGATCGTGTCTTTCTTCATGTTCTCCTTGAAGCTGCTCATTGCGAATTCGCTATTGCCATCGCCTCCTCCATTGCCGTAGTAACTATAGCACATATCGAGTCAGTATACGTGCAGTAATTAATCACAATACTGTTGACGTACATAAATACAGGGACAGCCGCAATAGCGGAGATCATCTCCAACTTCAACACTCGGAAAAAATGTCATCTGGACTTGGTCTTGTTTTCTTCAACTATGATAGGAATTGGTCATAGCTTTGCCGAGTCTTCTTTTTGTGTCTTCATTGCTTCTGCAGAATTCGGGCTTGTGTATAGTGATTCGAGCGAACGACGTCGTAATAATGTTGTCGCCCGCATTTTCCAGTTATATCTTGCGAGCGTAACGGATCAACGTATCATACTTACGTCGGGCTTTCGAAAAGATTTTTCCGCAGTCGGGTTTCATAGTCGCAAACGCCGCTTGAGCGGTTGAAAGTTTTTCTTTCCTCCTTAGTCTGGACAGTTGATCATGCCGTTTTCCCTTCTTGAGGCGGAAATCTTTGAGGTGGCATCAAAACGCTCGTTTGGCGTTTTAACGTGACCCGGGTCGTAACTTGCTTTATATTCCAGACAGGTATTCGCTCACCTCTCAACTGGCACGCAAAAATTGGAGGTGAAACTTCAAACAGACAGCAATAAAATTTGTAGGTTATAAGCAAATTGCTTTTTTTGTTGGAAGTCCAAAAAAACCAAAACAGAGGTGGGTAAGTGGAGCATGAGATAATACGATCGACTTGTTGATGAAGAGTCTTATTTATTTAAAATTTACCCTACGATCGTTTGTTTGGCAACTCTTCAAAATGCGCGACATACAAAGGAACGTGCATTCAGTTTTCCTTTTTCTTTGATCTCCGCAGGAATCAACCGGAGATTTCGGGTATTTTGTCCTCGCAGGAATAAGCGCAAATGTAGCACACAGATATCCCTTCTTTCACGCATGGCTGACAAGTTCCCAGAGATATCCGCATCCACATTTGTTGGGTGGCTTTTGTTAACTCAGGAAGCAAAACAGCACTTCAGTTAAGACGGTGACGTCCATTTTGGAACCGCATAATTGTTTACAAAACAAGAGCGCAAATCCATAGGGAGTGTCGTTGGCCCAGTTCTGCATCACATTCACGCACTCGTCTGTGGTTGCACCTTCGCAACGGACGGCTTTAAATTCTTTCCGGTCCATTGAACTCATTTTGTCAATCCTCCGGTTGGGCTCCTTCCTCCAATCTACGTTGTCGTATTCGTAAGAATGCACGCGAATTAGCCCTTTATTTTCACGCACCAACGCGTGGAAATATCCTTCAAATGCAACACCTTCAAGGTGATCGTCGTTCATTCCCTTTGCAATTTTATCAGCTTTTTAAAAAAACTGGGTTCCATCTTTTGTGCCAGTTCGTTCACACGAGTTGCGACGTCACACAGCTTGTCCAATAATCTGGATCCATGTAATACAACGCATTTGTGCGATTCCGGACACCTCGCATTCGGATACAGTCTATCTGCTTACTGGAGTTAACTCCAACAGTTGACAATAATAACGGCAACGCGTGTTTTGGCCCTGTTATATTGTCTATCGCTGCCTTCACAGTTATTTTGGCATTATCACTGAGAAACTCTCTCAAACTTCCTCCAGACACATAAGAGCGAGCACTGACCTCGTTTTCCTCCATCTTCATGTGCTTGAGACCAAAATTGAGCAGATCATTCTGCTTCCAATATGGTACAAGACACATTTTTGTGACCGACGCTGCTTCACTCTTCAATGTTAGCTGAGCTGGCGTTGCCAGCATCCTATACATGCTAGTCAAAGGCTTCCCCTCCAGTTGGTCTTGATTGAACCCATCAAGAACGAACCAGCACGGGCCATTGGGATGCGAAACTGTTGCCAGCGTGTCAAAAATCGAATCGTACATCTCGCCTGTTTTATCATCCCATTGGTAGAATATGTCTTGATAAAAAAGGCTCGTAGTTAATCCCAAAAAAAAGAGCAGGAGACTGATGCAACCACAAAACTGGCCGCTTTTCCTTAATTGCAATGTAAAAACATAGCAACGCCAAGATGCAGCTCTTGCCAGTTCCTGGACTTCCCATCAGAACGAACTGTTGTCTGACCATTTCGCCCGTTAGGAACTCACTTGGATAAATTTTCTTGAAATTCTGCAAAACGCAGAGAATCTCCCTTCGAATGTAGAATTTGGGACCAGTAAAGTGCACGATGTCATTAACTTATTTGATGCTCTTTACCTCTCCGCAATCAGCTTCGGTCCATTCAAACAACTTCAAGAAATCTCCTTCTGTCGGCAACTTGCGAGAGACTTTGCAATCCCTTAGCAT
>MIQA02020083.1:0-10273 GCA_001887855.2 Sclerospora graminicola
AGGAGCCCAACCGGAGGATTGACAAAATGAGTTCAATGGACCGGAAAGAATTTAAAGCCGTCCGTTGTGAAGGTGCAACCACAGACGAGTGCGTGAATGTGATGCAGAACTGGGCCAACGACACTTCCCTAATGGATTACTGGATTCCCGCTACTTGTTTGTGTAAAACAATTGATGCGGTTGCCAAATGGACGTCACCGTCTGATAATGAAGTGGTGTTTTGCTTCCTGCAGTTAACGAAAGCCACCATACACAAATGCAATGCGGATATTCTCTGGGAACTTGCGCAGCCATTCGTAAAGAAAAACTTGTCTGTGCGCTACATTGCGCTTATTGCTGACGAGGTCAATCTAACCGATTTCCGGTTGAATCCTGCGGAGATCAAGAAAAAGGAAATTGAAGATCACGCTCCCTTGTATGTCGCGCATTTTGAAATCTTGACTGACAAATCTTACTATGAACGATCTTAGGGAGCATGCAGAATTTTTTTAAATATAAGACTCTTCATTTCGAACGACATGTGGTACAGTATCTATATACAAATAAACCTTAAAAAAATCTTTGGATTCAGTGAAAAGTTAATACGGCGTTCGTATTGAAATATATGAACGAATCAAACCAAACAATCAATCACACTTCGGCAACGACGAAATCTTATTTACATACACCCGACTAAATTAGGACAGGTTCGGATCCGTCATTCAATCGTCGCTACGGCTTGCAGCTAGCCTTTCACCGACATTGTCGGCCACAAGATCTAGATTCTTTTGTGTAGGACTTGCACCATAATTGTTGATAAGTGCATCCAGTTCCAAGTCCAGCGAATCCTCGTGAAGAATAGACTGCGTGAGGATCTTCGCGTCATTTTGCCTTACTAAGGGGGATATTGCTTTCCTCCATCCAACAAGCCACAAACGCTGTCCATCCTTGACAATCACACCCATTTTTTTCTCATCAGAAATCTGCAGCTCGGAATCATAAGCGACTTATAACACTTGTGCGTTTGCTACGTACTACTCTGTTCGGTTTTTACACGTAATGGATATTGCCAAAATTTTGGGCAGCACTCCGCCTCGCTTTTTTGGGTGCAAAATAAGAGATGAATAGTGTCAGGGCCGCAGAGGTACGTGCGACTTATATCTCCACGTACCGGCAACACAACCATTACATATTGGATAGTGTACCTGAAGTAAAACGGTTAACATATGAGAGTACCTGATAGAGTAACATACATATTGGATAGTACAGGAAGTAACGGGTTACACAACCTGACGTAATAGGATAACGTCCCCACGAAGCTTCTAGAAATGATAGGCTTAGATGTAGCTAAAGAGTAGCGAACTAAGGACCTCAAATGTCAGTTTTTAATTTACCAAGTTAAGCTCAAGCCCCACATCTGGTAGCACTTGTTGGTCCCCGAACCACCGCCGCCTGCAGCACCGCCGTCCTTGCCGTGCTTGCCGTTTCCGCCGTACTTGCCGTTCCTGCAGTACCGCCGTTTCCACCGTGCTTGCCGTCCCCGCAGCACCGCCGTCTTCGCCGTGCTTGCCGCCCCCGCAGCACCGCCGTCCTCGCCGTACTTGCCGTTCCTGCAGTACCGCCGTTTCCGCCGTGCTTGCCGTCCTCGCAGCACCGCCGCCGCTCAAGAGCAGTGATTAGAAGAATCCATTCGTAAGTCCCAATCTTTTGTGAGGGCAGGGACTTCTATTTATTGGCTGTAAATCCTACCGGGCCAATAGTACTGCCGCCGTTATCGAGATCGTTGTCTTAATTGGCTATAAATCGTCTCGTTTCGGTAATAAGTCAGTTTGGTTAACGGAAGGTTAGCACTTCGGTTCATGACCCGTCACCACCGTAAGCAACCCACGAAACTCGACATCAACGACTCGCTAGCTCATCTGTACGTTAGAAAACCGGACGAAGCCGATAAGTGCCGCGCGGATCTGCTAGAATCGATCCGTCGCACCAGCCGCATTCTTCGCCGCTTCGAAAAAACACCTGGACACTGCTCTGCGCTCTGATTCGCGCAAAAACATCAAGGCTCGCCTACTCGCGCACGCCAGCGACTTGCTTAGCTTCGAGAGCACTGTGAACTTGCGTATCTCACGCGAGATCGCTAAGCATAAGAGCGAAACCGCCCGAGTTCCTTATTCTGGGCCGCCAGGGTACAGAATTGTACCAACCCGCCAACAACCGACCGCCAAGTCGAAAACGTCCTTGAAACCCGGACCAAAGGTTGTCAAGAGAAGCATCAAAGAAAAGAAGAAGAGTCCAGATCAATCACCTACCTGTAACTAAGCACTAATATCACTTAATCAGTTAATAACTGCATTAGTTAATAATGTCCACCCCGATGACTTCCGATCAGCATGCACAGCTGCTGCTCTCTATGGTTGCGACTATGGAGAGACAAGCGCAGTTACTCGAAAACCTTCACAAGTCCCGACAGCTATCGGAAATCAAGCTAGAGGGTGTGAAGCTCCCAACGTATGGAGGTAGATTGGACGAATCATTCCAACTCTACAAGGAGCAAGTGGAGCAGTACTTCTTCGCAAGAGGAGTGGACTGGAAAAGCCAAGAGCTTTCACAAAGAATACTTGCCGTCTTAGGTGGAACACTGAAGCAAGGAGCTGCTCAGTGGTATGTGATGCAAAAACAGTACATCACAAACGTGGACGATTTCTTCAGCAAAGTCGAACGTGAGTTCGTTCCTGCTGACTTACAAGAGCGCCTACGCGAAGATATGAACAATCTGAGAGAGCGCGATTGCAAAGATCTCCCTGATTATGTGAGCAAGTTTCGACACATAGTCGCGCAAGTCCGTGAAATGAGCGATCTGGACCAGATCATGTACTTCCTACGTGGACTTACAGGTCGTACGCGAGAGGAGGTTCAATATCGTCGCTGTACACTATATAACACTGTCCGAAGCTATTACGGTTGCGTTGGACTTTGACCGCTCTCATCCGCAGCGATACTCCCGAGAAAACTCGCACGATAGACCAAGGTATAGGTCGTACGAGAACAGTAGTCGATATCGATCGAACAAGGGTCCAGAACCCATGGACATTAGCAACGTGCAGATTCCGTCTCGCGACGAATGCCGCCGCCGAAATTTGTGCTTTAAGTGCGGTAGACCGAATCACCGCTCCGCACAATGCAATAATCAAGGAACACGTAATGATAGAGGAAATAATCGTTCCGGCAGGAGTAATCAGAGGCATACAACTCGTCAGCATGTCAACAATATGGACAGCCGTGACGAAGAACAGGAAACAGTTGTTTACGATCGTGTCACGATCAATGCCGTGAAGGTCCAACAGAAGGCCAAGAGAGAACCTATTAGCTTAGAGTCAAGCAGCTCTAGTTTGGACGTGCCAGCGCAGAGTCGACTACTAGTTCGTAATGGTGTCATTGGAGACAAATCAGTCAAGATTTTAATCGACTCTGGCGCGTCAACAAACCTAATCAAACCCGGTTTGGCAACAAAAGTGCTAAGGCCACAAAAGGTGCAAGCCCGTCGTTTTGATGGAACGTGGACATCGAGTCAGCCCACAAAGAGAGTGGAAGATACCATTCGTATCGAAGGTATGGAGTTCCCAAATATGCAGTTCACGGAATGGGACCTACCGGATACACATGACGTGATATTTGGTCAACCATGGTTCACCAAGTATAATCCGCAGATTGATTGGCGTACGCAACAGATTGAAGTTGCAGACAACACGAAGTTCGAAGACGTAGATGGTCCGACGTTCCAAGAGAAGCTAAAAATTGGTGCCTATGATGAGATATATCACTTGAAAGTGACAAACGTTGAACAATCGGACATACCGCAGGAGTTGAAGCCTGTTTTGGACGAATACAAGGACGTATTTCCAGAACAACTCCCGAATGAAATGCCTCCAACGCGATCAGTTAACTTCGAGTTGCAAATGAAGCCTGATGCGGTTCCGAGCTCCCGTGCTCCCTTCCGCCTTTCGAAGGTCGAGCAGGACGCCCTGCAACAATTTGTAGAAGAGAATATACGGAAAGGATGGATTGAAGTATCCAATTCTCCCTGGGTCTCTAATATTTTTGGGATTCCAAAGAAAGATCCGGTAACCGGAAAGTTCCCGAAACGCGCCGAATGACTACGAAGCGGAAATTCGAAGATCCCCACTCGATGGGTGATTGACTACCGCTATGTCAATAGCATGTCAGTCGTGGCAAAAATTCCTTTGCCATTGATCGAAGAACTATTCGACCGCATGGTTGGATGCAAGTATTTCTCGCTTCTCGATATTGCACAAGGATATCATCAAATGGTAGTGTTACCATCAAGTCGACCGTGTACGGCTTTCCGAACCCAAAAAGAAACGTATCAATGGTGTGTTCCACCCATGGGTATATCAGGAATGACTGGTCTTTGGTCACGTCTAATACGAACGTTGTTCGATAAGCTAGGAACATTGGTTGTCGTGTATCTTGACGACATAGGTATTTTCTCCCGTACAATGGAGGACCACGTTAGTCACGTTCGCGCGGTATGCAAAGTGTTGCGCAAGGAGAAGCTTTACGCTCGACTCTCTAAATGTGCATTTGGTCGCACGGAAATCGCATTCTTGGGGCACATGGTTTCCGAAGATGGTCTGCGCGTCGACCCAAAGAAGACAGATGGTATCGACATGTCGCACGTCGTCCATGGCTGTACTGATGACTGCAATCAAGACTTCAATCTTTTGGATAGGCACATGGTTCACTCTGCCCTCATTCAAAACATTCCGATGGGTGTCTCCCATCTATTACTCGACGATGTGGAGTTGCGGGGGGAGAGTCGCCCGATAGGGGTCGCTCAGGAGCAAATCCACAACGCCGAGTTCCACGTTGTGCGCGCACATCTGAGTGACGAAGTGCGAAAAGCGATTCAGCAAGGATATCGCAAAGACAAGTTTTTTAAAGACATTTGGAATACCAAACAGTCGAATGACAACTTCATAATCGACAAAGGTCTTATATACCTGAGACAAGATAATGCAATGCAACAAATATGCATTCCAGACATGCCGGAATTAAAGACGAAGATTTTATACGAGTTTCATGACGCAGCTACAGCAGCACATCCTGGAGTGCGCAGAACGTACATGAAGTTGAAGCAATGGTACTACTGGCCGAAGATACTTGAGACAGTACAAAAGTACGTCGAGACATGTGAAACATGTGCTCGATGGAAGTCAAACAGCCAGCGAAAGAAAGGATTAATGATTCCTATCCCCATTCCGGAGGAATGCTGGGAAGTAGTGTCAATGGACTTTTTTACTGGACTTCCCGTGTCGGAAGGGTATGACGCTATTTGCGTCATCGTAGACAAGTTGTCAAAAAGACCGATTTTTGCACCAACGCATACGACGGCAGATTCGAAAGACACCGCAAAGTTATTTTTCGACGCCGTAGTCCGTCATCACGGACTGCCGAAGGTTATTATCAGCGATAGAGATCCGAAGTTCACAGCAAACTTCTGGAAGTGTCTCATGAATATAATGGGTGTCAAACTAAGCATGACGACCGCTCATAGGGCGCAAGCAGATGGGCAAACAGAACGCCAAAACTTGGTTTTAGAAGACGCTTTACGCTGTCTGGTATCGTACAGTGGAGAAAATTGGGCCAAGCTACTTGGTACTGTAGAGTACGCGCATGCCACCTCAGTGAACGCGTCTACTAAGCTCACCCCGTTTGAGATCGATACCGGAAGAAAAGTATCCAATCTGATTTCTCATGAATACAGAGACTACGATGGTCTGGATCCACAACCCATCTCAGAGTTCGCTTCAAAGTTCGCCAAAGATCGTCAAGATCTAGTGCGTAAGGCACGAGAAAATCTAGAACAAGCCCAGGAAAGGCAAAAGAAGTATTACGATTCAAAAAGAACAAGCTTCACCTTTAACGTCGGTGACTTAGTTCTGCTGGATACCAAGAACCTACCACTCAAGACAGTTAACTCTCACACAGAGTTGAAGAAAGCGAAGCTCGCGGCCAAAAAAGTTGGACCGTTTGAGATAATCAAAATGATTAACCCGAATGTAGCTAAATTGAAGCTACCGCGAAATATGAAGAAACTGCACTCATCTTTCAACGTCGACCTACTCTCACCATACAAGGCGAATGTCTCTGAGTTTGCGGGACGACCAATTCCGAAGGCATCACCAGTTATCCTAGAGTCGGACACAGGAGAAGAACTACACATCGTGGAAAAGTTGCTTCGTAGTCGTCAGCGCAGCCGCCAAAAAGAATGGCTAGTAAAATGGCATGGCCTCCCGGAGTGTGATAGTACTTGGGAGCGTGAGAAATCTATTCGCCACGTTTCGCATTGGCATCGACTAGTACAGGACTTTCGAGACCGCCAACGCGAAGTCAAGTCCGGGGAGATGTCAGGCCGCAGGGTACGTGCGACTTGATATCTCACGTACCCGGGCAACACAACCATTACATATTGGATAGTACCTGAAGTAACAGGTTACATATTGGATAGTACCTGAAGTAACAGGTTACATATTGGATAGTACAGGAAGTAACGGGTTACACAACCTGACGTAATAGGATAACGTCCCCACGAAGCTTCTAGAAAGGATAGGCTTAGATGTAGCTAAAGAGTAGCGAACTAAGGACCTCAAATGTCAGTTTTTAATTTACCAAGTTAAGCTCAAGCCCCACATGAAGGGTTGGTGCCTGTTCTAATTAAACAAAAAAATGACTCGATCACTTCAATAAGATAACGCTTTGTGTTATACGAGGAATGACGGGTGTATATGTTCCACCACATCATCACATCAAAAACACGTCGTCAACAATATTCGAATCTGGGCTAGATGAAAAACGAATCGCGGCCTTCAATTTGTTCTAAAAAATTGAAGCAACGTATTGATCGTGTCTTTCTTCATGTTCTCCTTGAAGCTGCTCATTGCGAATTCGCTATTGCCATCGCCTCCTCCATTGCCGTAGTAACTATAGCACATATCGAGTCAGTATACGTGCAGTAATTAATCACAATACTGTTGACGTACATAAATACAGGGACAGCCGCAATAGCGGAGATCATCTCCAACTTCAACACTCGGAAAAAATGTCATCTGGACTTGGTCTTGTTTTCTTCAACTATGATAGGAATTGGTCATAGCTTTGCCGAGTCTTCTTTTTGTGTCTTCATTGCTTCTGCAGAATTCGGGCTTGTGTATAGTGATTCGAGCGAACGACGTCGTAATAATGTTGTCGCCCGCATTTTCCAGTTATATCTTGCGAGCGTAACGGATCAACGTATCATACTTACGTCGGGCTTTCGAAAAGATTTTTCCGCAGTCGGGTTTCATAGTCGCAAACGCCGCTTGAGCGGTTGAAAGTTTTTCTTTCCTCCTTAGTCTGGACAGTTGATCATGCCGCATTTTCCCTTCTTGAGAGCGAAATCTTTGAGGGTGGCATCAAAAACGCCTCGCTTTGGCGTTTTACGTGACCCCGGGGTCGTAACTTGCTTTATATTCCAGACAGGTATTCGCTCACCTCTTCAACTGGCACGCAAAAATTTGGAGGTGAAACTTCAAACAGACAGCATAAAATTTGTAAGGTTATAAGCAAATGCTTTTTCGTTGGAATGTCCAAAAAAACAAAACAGAGGTGGTAAGTGGAGATGAGATAATACGAATCGACTGTTGATGAAGAGTCTTATATTTAAAAATTTACCCTAACGATCGTTGTTTGGCAACTTCTTCAAAATGCGCGACATACAAAGGAACGTGATCTTCAGTTTCCTTTTTCTTGATCTCCGCAGGATTCAACCGGAATTCGGGTATTTTGTCCTCGTCAGGAATAAGCGCAATGTAGCACACAGATAATCCCTTCTTCACGAATGGCTGAGCAAGTTCCCAGAGAATATCCGCATTCCACATTTGTATGGTGGCTTTTGTTAACTGCAGGAAGCAAAACAGCACTTGATTATCAGACGGTGACGTCCATTTGGCAACCGCATCAATTGTTTCACACAAACAAGCAGCGAAAATCCATTAGGGAAGTGTCGGTGGCCCAGTTCTGCATCACATTCACGCACTCGTCTGTGGTTGCACCTTCGCAACAGACGACTTTAAATTCTTTCCAGTCCATCGAACTCATTTTGTCAATCCTCCGGTTGGGCTCCTTCCTCCAATCTACGTTGTCGTATTCGTAAGAATGCACGCGAATTAGCCCTTTATTTTCACGCACCAACGCGTGGAAATATCCTTCAAATGCAACACCTTCAAGGTGATCGTCGTTCATTCCCTTTGCAATTTTATCAGCTTTTTAAAAAAACTGGGTTCCATCTTTTGTGCCAGTTCGTTCACACGAGTTGCGACGTCACACAGCTTGTCCAATAATCTGGATCCATGTAATACAACGCATTTGTGCGATTCCGGACACCTCGCATTCGGATACAGTCTATCTGCTTACTGGAGTTAACTCCAACAGTTGACAATAATAACGGCAACGCGTGTTTCGGCCCTGTTATACGGTCTATCGCTGCCTTCACAGTTATTTTGGCATTATCACTGAGAAACTCTTTCAAACTTCCTCCAGACACATAGAAGCGAGCACTGACCTCGTTTTCCTCCATCTTCATGTGCTTGAGACCAAAATTGAGCAGATCATTCTGCTTCCAGTACGGTACAAGACACATTTTTGTGACCGACGCTGCTTCACCCTTCAATGTTAGCTGACCTGACGTTGCCAGCATCCTATACAGGCTAGTCAAAGGCTTCCCCTTCAGTTGGTCTTGATTGAACCCATCAAGAACGAACCAGCACGGGCCTTTGGGATGCGAAACTGTTGCCAGCGTGTCAAAAATCGAATCGTACATCTCGCCTGTTTTATCATCCCATTGGTAGAATATGTCTTGATAAAAAAGGCTCGTAGTTAATCCCAAAAAAAAGAGCAGGAGACTGATGCAACCACAAAACTGGCCGCTTTTCCTTAATTGCAATGTAAAAACATAGCAACGCCAAGATGCAGCTCTTGCCAGTTCCTGGACTTCCCATCAGAACGAACTGTTGTCTGACCATTTCGCCCGTTAGGAACTCACTTGGATAAATTTTCTTGAAATTCTGCAAAACGCAGAGAATCTCCCTTCGAATGTAGAATTTGGGACCAGTAAAGTGCACGATGTCATTAACTTATTTGATGCTCTTTACCTCTCCGCAATCAGCTTCGGTCCATTCAAACAACTTCAAGAAATCTCCTTCTGTCGGCAACTTGCGAGAGACTTTGCAATCCCTTAGCATCTTTCCGAAGGTAGTCAGTTTTGCTTTGACCAAATTGCTGTCATTTTCCGGAGAAACTACCAGCACGTGGGTCTGCTCTGATAATGGTTAAGGCATCCCCTTCAACACCTTCTGAAGTTTACACTGTAGCTGCCGATCATTTTCTTCGCGTATCAGTGCTTGAATTAGTGGAGTCATTCCCCCTCTCTTAAGCTGTTTTACATCGTCTGTGCTGGATTCGAGCCACGTGCCGTCGTCCATCTTGGCTAAGAAAAGGTGCAGCTCCGCAGCATCGCACTGGATCCTCCTCTTGTTCTTTTTCTTGATCGCGTCCTTCAATTCACCAACCACGACACTATCATCAAGCCGCACAGTGAACAGTCCCCTTTCGAAGCCTACGAGCGTGCAGATCAATAACACCATCTTTGAACTCTTTGGCAAATTAGATAATGATTGGCCTTATGTCAGATTCTCCTGAATTTGTTGGACCTGGTAGAGAAATTATATGATTGATGTTGGATCAAATCCAACATTTTCTTAACTGTATACAATATATCTGGAACAGTATAGGAACACACGAGTACAGTCAACGATTGTCCTGAATTTGTGGACCTGGTAGATAAATTATATGATTGATGTTGGATCAAATCCAACATTTTCTTAACTTTTCAATATATCTGGAACGCACACAAGAGAACAGTCAACGAATTTATGGGACCACGGCGAATCATATACTAAAATTCAGTCAATAAACAGTGACCATCACTCTATAAACTAATACATTCATTATTTGACAAAAAAATTGTATGGTTTTTGTTTCATCATTTATGAGCCGGTGCCCAAACAGGCCTTTGTATGTAAGCGCGTCGAACGGTCTCGAAATCGCGATTAATTACACATACCTCGTCTTTCTCTCTACTTTATGTACAACATATCTAAACAGTAGCTAAATCGGCCTAGTAGCGGCCGAGAAATCTCAACTTTTTTTTGTTTAACGAATTATGAGCCGCAGTGTA
>MIQA02020084.1:0-12600 GCA_001887855.2 Sclerospora graminicola
GTGGTGTAGTCGCTCTCAGAAATTCTTCCTGAGACGCGAACACCCACGGGAGGCCCAGACGACTGACTGTCGGAGGGGGTACTCCGTCCATCCGAGTCATGATCCGATCCGGCATCCGGCCGGCTGGATCGGTCACTTCCATCCGCTTGATCGTGACTGCTCGGATGTTGCATGTTGAAAGCTCACCTTGTGTACCCGTCAGTACTGGGTGGTTTGCTCTCCTGGTGGACCCTAGGGCGAAAAGAGTAAATCCGTCGAATAGGGAGATGAGGGTTAGGACTAGGGGTAGCTCCTGGGCGGAAATCGTCACCGGGGAGCTCGTCGGGCAATACACTTGAACTTTGTATAGTACCGCCTGGGCGGAAATCTTCACCGGGGAGCTCGATTGGCAATATACTTGAAGTTTGTATACTGCGACGGCTGGACCGAGAATAATCGATCGGCCAGCTAAACCAATGACAATAAAGGGGTAAATCCAAACGTGTACGTAATATGAAATCCAAAAATAACTCCACAATCTTCCACAGTAGGCCAAAACGTTACCACACTTTCCAATACTTGATATAACCGTGTTCAAAACACGGGCGACTTGAGGTGAGTATACACGACGCAGCGACTCCCGGTCAGGGGACTTCCGGTGGGTTAACTTAACCTTCCCCGGGCAAACCAATAGCAGCAAGAGGGGACCTTGTTAGCCCTCTGCTGTGAACCAATAAAAGCGACTTGTGTCTAAGAAAGCGAAACGTATACTGATTTATCCCTATATCCAATACTCCCTTTTGTGTAACCTACCCCAAATAGCCCGGCTGACCAGTCATGTGCCTTACCCGAAGTAGCCCGGTTAACTCCGATTTTGTGTACCCGCCTGGCCGGTACACCAACCCCAGATGGTACCAACCCGGCCGGTACACCGAACCCAGCTGGTACCAGTCCGGCTGGTACATTGTACCCGGCCGGCTCGGCCGGATGGCCATCCATCCGAGCCACTTAGCCGTGGGCGCTAGCAATTCCTTGGCATCTTCTCATCCGATCCGGGTGCCTCCTTCATCCACTAGAACACTCATCTTCCTTCAGGCTCCTTTCACTCATACCTTCCAAACAATCCGCCACCAATCCGCCCCTTGGTCCGCGGTCGTCCCGTCCGCTTAGCCTGCTAGCCCAACTGTTCATGCCTTCTATCACGTTCGTCCGGCCTGATCCCAGGCCTGGCGCCGTCCGGCCGTTCGTAGGTGCGTCCGGCGGCTCTCAGATCACGTCCTCTATTGACCAGTCCGGGCATCCAGCTAAGGGCGACATTTCAACCAATCAGGTGAGGGCATCCATCATCATTAGTCCGTTAATTTCTGGAACACTTCACCACAGCCGCCCCTGAGCCTTGTCGCAGCCGCACAACGGTTGAGGCACGAGCTCACCACATCTCTCACACTTTGATTTTCACCGTCCCTATGTCCGACCGTGACAGCACCCCCATCGATCACCTGCCGGGCCACTCCCCGACCACTACGCAGCCATCGGCCGTAGGCCAGATGCCCATCCGGTCGGCCTAGAGCGTCATCCAGGGCAGCCCGACGTGGCTGTCCTGCAAACTCAAATTGCGGCTCTAAGCACGCAAGTGGCTAGCCTAGAGAAGGCCAACACCGAGTTGGCTGTGACCGCACGGTTGGCTAGTCAGCAAGCAAATGAAGCCCGGGTCCGGGAGGTACTGGCTACCTTCCAATCCCGAGACCGCATCAGTCGACTGGAAAATGAGAAGACTGACCTTCTCAAAGCGAGAGATCACTTCCAACAGCTGTCGGACTCACAGCGCATCTTGAACCAGAAGGCCATGGCCGCCTTGAAAATCCAGAGTAAGTACATTTTCGCCTGTTCAGGGCCGTCTCCCAACTTGCTCACTCTGTGTGTGTCCTCAGAACAAAATGTCACGTGTTTCCGCGTCTTGATGGTCGAGTCCTCTCAAGCCGCGCGCGAGTTGGCGACGCGCTACGATAGCTACATTAAACTCTCTCAACAATTGGAGAGTTCGCAAATAGAGCTGGGCAATTTGAAGTTTCGCCGGATCCGGCAGCTAACGATGTATCAGAAGACGCTGTACCAGTCGGCCTCTGTATCGCCTGAGCTCCAGCGCCGAATTCAGGAGCTCGACGCCGCGTACACCGAGACCCAATCGGGTGTGGGTGAAGCCCGGGAGGTGTTTTCCCAGCTTGCGGAGGAGCGCGCGGACTGCCTGTCTTCCATAAAGGAAGGTCGAGCTCGGCTAGCCGCGTCGGGTACCCGGGTGGAGCGTCTAATGAAGGGCCCTGCCCCTATCCGGGAGGCTTTTAGGCACCTCCTCGACTTAGCTTGTCCGCGGGATCCTGATCCGGCCGCTTCCACTGCGCCACTTCTCCCGTCAGCCGCTGGTTCTACTGAGGGCGTCCGGACATCCAGAGCGGAGGCGTCCGCCCCAGAATCGGTGACCGGTAGCACGGGAAAGGCTCCTCGTCTACGGATTTGGGATACTTCTCGAAACCCTAACCCGCCACCAGTGCCAGCCGGCGAGTCGGCGGCTTCTCTATCGTCCCCTGAAGATCTTCCTGCACATAAGAAAAAACGTCGGTCCAGCCGGGCTGCGTCGCTCCGCGCCCCCGTGGAAACCAAACGGTCCGCCGCGCCGGCGAGCGCGTCTCTAGATCATGGAGACAACGGACCGGGTCCCAACCCCACTTCGATCCCAGCCCCGCCGGCTTCTGGAAATTTTTCCCATCGTCCTCGCGTTACAAGTTCTTCGTCTAAAGCTTCGTCTGCCCCGGCTCTCCTTAGAGTCTCCCCATGACCCTCAAGGCTTCTCCTGATGGATAGGGAGCGCCCGACCTGCCGGAGATAGACTCTGATGAGGTCACCACTGAGGATCTCGAGGAGTTACCTTCCCTGGACCCCTTCGACGAGAACGAATCCAAGGAGTCCTCAGAGGAGTCTCCCCCGTTGTGGATTCCCCGCCGGAAGGTCATGACGGCCTCCGAACTGGCCGCGGCTCTTCCCTGGTCAAAGGCGCAGTTGGAAGGCTTGCGTATCCAAGAACCCACTGGTGCCCTTGTCACCCGGGCATTGACTTGCCCGCCGTTGTGGATATTTCCACCGGCTCCCGCTATGCCCAAGGACACGGACTGGGATGTCAAGCTAGTGGCGATCGAACCGCTGGACGCGATCTTATCCTGCAAACCCTGGGCCGTACTGGCGACAAAGATGCCAGACATGGGTCTACCCCATGTCGGCTGGTTCGCGGATTTTCGGGAAGTCTATAAGGGGTACCTCTCTCGGCATAGGCAAGCCATCTGGGAGTCTACCCATCATCTCTTCATTTCCGTTGCCGCCGGGCGTGAGTCCCCCGAGCTAGCCAAATACCGAGCCGACCGCAAGAACCGTCGAAACCGCGCGACTGAGGGCTGGACAAAGCTCTGCAACTTCGTTGTTGCCGGAATCCAGCGCGGCCACTGCGACTTGGACATTTTTCTCCACCCTATCATGCTACATCTGGCCAACCGCCGGGTGGAGAAAAGCGGAAATTCGGCCGAAAGCGGGACTTGGTATCCAGGATTGGGTCGGCGTCAGGCTACCACTCTCCAAGCTTCGCTCGATGAGCTCGACCAACAGGATCCGTGGCGCAACCAGTACCGGCAGGACCCCGATCGCCACCCTGGCCTCCGCGTGCCCCGACTCCGGAACAAGTTCTGCTGAGCTTCGCCAGGGGTGATTCATGAGGCTAGCCTTGCATATTCCTATCTTCTTCATTCATTAATGGCTATTAGCCTCGATAATACATTTTTCTTTCCATTTTCCACGTAGTAACCACTTGTTCATCTTTCTCATCCGACATCTCCCATCCGGCACCATAATGACTCGAAGATCACTCCAACACCCGACCCATCCGGCACCATACTGATTCGAAGATTACTCCAACACCCGATCCGTCCGGCACCATACTGACTCGAAGTTTACTCCAACACCCGATCCATCCGGCACCATACTGACCTGAAGATTACTCCGACACCCGATCGGCCCACTTCTGACCAGACTAGTTTCCATCCGCCGATTGCTCGGCTGACTGGTGTCAATTGATCCGGCCGTGCCTGCTGCCCGGGAGCCGGACGGACTAATTCTCCGCCTCACCTTCTTCATGGGTCTGCATGACCCCGAAGCGGTTTCGGCTCGCCCGCCGGCGATCGAATTCTCTCATTAAAGCTCCACAATTTAAATCCAGTTCGTCCACCCACGACCGCTCCTCGCAATTTTTCCACTGCACGAGAAACTCTCTGTGGATCCGCCCAAACCGGGTTTTCCGTCCATTCCGAACGTCCAAAATTTCTTCTACTTCGTACTCATCCGGATCTAGCGGCTTGTCCCAGCTGTCCTCCGGCAGTAGGGCTTCATCGAAGTCGAGCCGGTCGCTCTCCACCGTAAGGCGCGTATTCGGGCGGTCCGGGAAATGCTTAACCAACTTCAACTTGGAAACATGCACTATCGGGAAAACGCTATAATCCGTGCCTGCCGTGACCAGCTTAACTGCATGATCCCCGACCAGTTCTGCTACTCGGAAGGGGCCATGCCACATATGCGCCAACTTCCGTGCATAGCCCTCCTTGACCCGATCCAGATACAGCCATACCCGGGAACCGGGCTCTATGCCGTGTTCCCTGGCTCGGTCGTTGTTCTGATCGGCGCGGTCCTTGATTGCTTGTCGGAGGCGTTCGTTTACTTGTTCCCTCGCCAGTGAATAGTGGCGTTGCACTCCCATCCTCCAGCGGCGGGCGTCTCTGTCCCGGCTTCTGGTGCACCCTATTGGTATGGCGGCTTCCAAAGTGGATCGGGGATCCCATCCGTAAGCCAAATAAAAAGGGGTGTCGCCCCTTACCCGATCGTATGACGAATTGAGGGCGAAAACCAGTCTCTCCGCATATTCGTCCCAGTCGCACTGATCCGCCTCCACCACATACATCTTGAGGGCTCTGGTTAGAGTCTGAACCATCCTTTCGGCCTTTCCGTTCGCCTGCGGGCGGTAAGCCATAGTTGCGCTCTGTTTCTGTCCTAAGATCTTGTTGAAAGCTCGGAATACGTCCGCCATAAATCCGGGCTCCCTATCGTGCCGGATGACCTCGCTCGCCCCGAACCGCCTGAACACACATTCCTCGTAGCTTTGCGCAACCTGTTGGGCGGTACGGGTGGAACTGGCCTTTGCTATGACCAGCCCGGTAAACAAATCCGTCCAGATCAGCAGCTCTGTATACCCATTTCGAGACTTGGGTAAGGACGGGATATGATCCATCGCAATGACTTGAAAAGGGTAGGTAGCTTGTATATTCCCCGGCGACCGCCCTCTGATGGTCGGCCGGCCTTTCCCTGTTTCACAGTCCGGGCAACTTCCCACATAGGCTTGTACGCTACGGTAGAGCCCCCGCCAGTGGAAATGTGCCTTAATCTTGTGATATGTCCGGCCGATGCCCTGATGTCCTCCTTCTAAGCTCACGTGATAATGATGGAGGATATCCGGCTGTAGGGTAGTGGGTACGACTAACCGAGCGGATCTATCTCTCTCGATCTCCGGCTGGTCAGCGTCCCGGTAGAAAAACAGTAGCCCGTTTTCATCCACTTCGTAATCCGGGGCCAGCTTGAAGCATTCTTTAGCTTGTTCGGCTGTCAGTTTATCCACGTCCCCGTTAAGGTATGCCTTGAGATCCACTATCCACTCTTCCTCGTCCTGCGCTTGGAGAATCCGCTCTGCTCGTAACTGTTGAACTATCCCTTCGTTCATTGCTTCTGGGGATAGTGAGCCAGCGGCTGAAGAACGGCGCTTCTGCGATCGGGTGACGGCGCTCACCTGGATTACCTCCTCCGTGTTGGCCGGATGGATAATCTCGGGCAGCCGATTGATCTCCGTCAAATCTGATAACAGAGCTGGATCGGAAACCGTTACCCCCACGTTGTCACGCATGGCCAGCGTAGCCAAGTGATCTGCGCTCTTATTCCAGTCCCGTTTGACATGTATCAGCTCGTGTTCTGGCCATCTCCGCAGGGCGGACATAACCCGATCGTTCAACAATCTCAGCCGGGGTGCCTTGCAATCTATCTCTCCTGTGATTTGCCGGATCACCAGATTGGAATCACCACATATGATGATCCGCCCCTGTGTCCGGCCAGCCAACAGATCTAGGCAAAGTAAAAGCCCTCTGTACTCCGCTTCGTTCACAGTTATGCCAGGCGTGAAATCCGAGGCGGCCGTGACCACTTTCCATTCGGGCAACTTCCACACAATAGCACTATAGGCCCCGACCCCCTTCTTTACACTCGCCGACCCGTCAAAACTCAAAACCATTAGTTCCTCCGTGGGTCCCACTGTTGGCGGCGGTAATACGATGGTTTGTCGAGGCTGCTTCCGAGGCGCGATCGCTATCAGTGCTTCCTCCACTTCTGCCCTTGGGGTAATGCTGGCAGCCAGCGTGCCCAGTATTTCCTCTTCTCCCTTAGTACACTTAATCACTTCGAGGGACCACTGAGACAGCAGAGCCGCCCATCTACCCAGCCGGCCGTCAATTCCATTCGCCGTCAGGAGCCATGATAGGGTCGACCGTCTAGATAGTACTTTGATAGGCCGAGACACCAACATAGTATAACACACATCCAAGATCCGCAATAAAGCCAAAACTTCTTTATCCACCAATCCGTAATTAACTTCATTAGCCTTCAGGGTCCGGCTGGTGAATGTCACGGGACAGTACACTCCGTCATGATCTTGAACGAGGGCGGCCGAGATGGCCCATTTGTTAGCGTAGATGATGACCACAGGAACCTTATTAACATCGAAATGTTTCAGGACCGGTGTAGTCGCCATCTTCGCCTTTAACATACCAAAGGCTACCATCGCTCGGGTCATGTGGTCATCCGGGCCGGCCGCGCAGGAATCCGGCAGCCGGCCGCCTATCGGGGCAGAGAAGGGCGCCTTCTCATTGGCCGAAATAGCTGACAAGGGCGGCATCCCATTGGCTGATATTGCCGGCCCGGCTCGCGTTTCCGCTTGCCTATCCTGCTCTCTCAGCTTATGGTAATCCACCTCCCGCAACTCATACAAAACCGCCGCATAGACTGCAAAATCCTCGATGAACCGACTGTAATAATTCAGGCTGCCCAAAAGGATTGCACAGCCTTTAGGGATCGCGGGAAAGGCAGATTACTCAAGGACTCCAAATCCTTCGGATTAGCCTCCAACCCGGCAATCGAAACTTGATGACCCAAATAGGTCACCTTAGTCTTCCCCCAGAAACTCTTAACCACACTAATCGAAAGATTCCACTTTTCACACGTAATCATCAACTTCTCCACTTTGTCACACAGTAAATCCCAGGTAGTTGCCGTAACGAGAATGTCATCAATGTAAGACCGCCACCCCAAAACTGAAGGTTTTGGGTCGGGGTCCGGGTCACCTTCGGCGAACACATCCCCGACCAGAGCCGGATCTTGATCCGCCTTGATCTTGAAGTGTCCATACAGCGCGTTATCTATCAGCCGTTGATAAATCAGCGGGGCATTCTTCAGACCGAACGGCATCCGGTTCCACTCGAACAACCCGAAGGGCGTCACGAACGCAGAGATCTCCCGTGCACGATCGGTCATGGAGACCACCCAGAATCCACTGGCCATGTCCAATGAGCAATACCACAAATCTTTATCCAGGTCCTCCAGCAGGTCGTTTATCAGCGGCATCGGATAAATCATCAGCTTAGTCAGCCGGTTCACCAGCCGGTAATCGATGCACAACCTTATATCCACCCCATTCTTCTTAATAATATTTACAATGGGCGAAGCCCATGGCGAGGTGGACGGCTGAATTATCTTGGTGGCCAGCAAACCCTTGATAAGCTCTGACAGCTTTTCCCGATACTGGGGGGCGACTCTTCGGCATCTTTGAGCAACCGGCTTGGCGTCTCCCACATCAATGTCACATACCGCCCCATGGGCGGCCGGAGGAAGTGCGTTTCCTGGTCCGATCAGCAGATGTCTTCTTTTCCATATAATATCCTTCAATCTGCCGATCTCTTCCGGGGTGTTCACATCCGGGTCTCCCACTTGTAGATCGTCAATAGTAACCGCTGGGGGGCAGGGAGTTACCTCAGGTAGCACCGCCATCTGATCCTCCATGCCTTCAACATATAGCTCGCCCCCTTCATGAATGCAGACTTGGTCAGCTTCGACTACTTCGGGATCCTGATCGGCCGGCTGGGTCGATCCGCCTTCGGCTATTTCCGAATTTTGATCGGCCGGCTGGGTCGATCCGCCTTCGGCTGTTTCCGAATTTTGATTGGCCGGCTGGGTCGATCCGCCTTCGCCTCGGTCATCAAACCATCCGTCATCGGGGGTGACCGCATATGTAAACTCTGCTTCGTCCTTTCTCCCGATTCTGTCGTTCGTCCGTCTTCCTCTGGGTGGGCAAAACCAGTTCCGCGATCGGGGCATAGTCTCCGCCAATACGTTCAGCCGGACCCGGCGACGGCCGGCTCCGCGCCAATATTTTAGAAGGGGTCCGGTACTCGGGTTTAGCCACCATCGGCGTCTGGTCCTCCTCCAATTCTTCCTCTTCGCTGACCAGATCGGTGGTTGCCTGAAAGGCCAGGTTTTGCCACTCGATATAGCGTCTTGAGCCAATAGTGACATAGCCCGGCCGGCGGGGCACCTTGTCCTCGGCCAGCCACATTCCAATGATCACGTCTTCATGCAAGGTGAGGGGTCTTTCCGAGATGTTGGTCACGCTAATAGAGTTGAGATGACCACCTCCTTTAACAAACGAGGGTACCCAGCACTCGCCCCTTTTGTCAGCCATAACTTACTCCGCCTGTCGTGTGGTCGTACCATTACTTCCACCGCCTTTCCCACTGGCACCGTTACAAACTGACCTAGCTTGAGGAACTGGACGTGGGCACCATATAAGGGCCGCCGGCCGGCCAGCTGGATCTGTACCTCGTCCGGCAACGTCAATGTTCCATGCGATAAATCCAGCCGTATGCCGGCCGGGACCATAAAGTCCATACCCAGAATTGCATCCTGCCCGGCCAGCTTGCCTACCCAGGCGGTAAAGTAATACACCAAAGACCCAGCCAACGTAATCTTAACTCTTGTCCTTCCTTGGGTCATGTATGAACTTTCTCCAATGCCGATACACTCCTGCCGCTTTGTCTCGTCTATCTCACACCCCACCTTACGAGCAAAGGTGGTGTCCACGATAGACACTTCCGCGCCAGAGTCGAACAGCATGGTAGCCTTCTGGTTATTGATTTTTCCATCCGCCTTGGCCTGCTTGAACCATTTATCCGGCGAATGATATTTTCCAATAACCTCGCGACTCGCCGGGTAACAAGTTCAATTCCATACGCACTTCAGGCCGAGAGTACTCATCCATCCGTATACTGCTCACCAGGAAGGGGTCAGCCGTGCCGGCCGGAGACCGGATGACGTAATCGTCAAACTTACATGTATTGTCGGTTATCCTTTGCTTTGCTTCTTGATTATCCTCTTTACCGACATATGCATAAATACTAACACTAGACCGCTCGGCTCGAACCAGATTCCAACCTGGCGAGCGATCTAGTTTAACATCTTTTCCACTCCGGGCGGCAACATTCCAGCATGCTTGGTCGGGACGTACCACTTCTTCATCTGGTTGTAGAATTCTTCAATTGGGCACAGTCCCGCCTCGTGCACCTCCCCGCAAGTCTTACACGTAAACAGGCAGTGTTCCGCCGGATGTCCCTTCCTCTCGCACTTCTTGCACGTCAGCCGCTTCCAACAGCTCCGGTCGTCATGCTTGATGGACCCACAGTGGGTGCACTTGCGCCTGGGGTAATCCTGGTCAGTTCGAGCCGGAAAACTCTTCGACTGACCGGACCCGGCTGGTAGCCTTGACGGCTGACTGGCTTCTGCCGAGAAAAGGTACCGATACTGTTCCTCCTCAGACTCGCCCCCGGATCGCTGATACTTCTCTTCCGAGCTGGTCGCGTCTGACTCTCGGGCGACCATGCGGACGGATCGGGCCGTCCTGGTAGATGGCGGCCGGCCTCCTTGATCCGCGTTAAATCGGGACTTGAAACGGCCGGTTCCAACTGCCGCCTTGGGGCCTCGCTTCTTCGCTCTTAGGTAGGTGCGCAACGTCAATTCCAGCTCCGTGGTGTTCTTCAACCGCAGTAACGCCAGCTGGTCTGCCAGCTCCCGATCGTCCAACGTGCTGATGAAATGTTCCACATGTTCACGGGCAGCTTCCGACCGGCTGGCATCTTCTTTAACGGGGATATCCGCCCTCATGCCAGCGACATTTAAGCGATGGAGATACTCCAGGGGGGTCTCATCCGCCCGCTTCTTGGTGTGGAAATATTGCCGCGCCTCCGATGTTCCAGATCCACAGTATTGTTCTTCGAACGCACCGGCCAATCCCCTCCAGTTTCCTCGGATTTCCCGGCTGAGCTGTTGGATCCAGTTTTTCGCTGGACCTTTCATCAAATCCCCAAAGATCAGGCATTTCTCATAGTCCGACGTCCGGTCTCTGAGGAATGCCGACTTCGTCTTGCTCAGCCATCCTCGGGCTTGGTCCTCGTCCGTGTCGCGTCCGGTGAAGTCTTTCAGCTCGGACGTGGCCGACATTCGCACCCTCGTGATCGCTCCCGAATCCGCATCAAACGCTTGGGCCGAGGCCATGTGGGCTCGGCGAGCCATCCCCAGGTCCAGATCATCCGGATCGTAATGGTACTTGGCCGACTTGACGGATTCCATATCCACGTCGCTGAGAGACAGCTTCCTATTCGTTGGCCGACGTCCTGTCCGGCGACCTGTCTGGCGGCTCGGCGGGGCGGCATGGGGTTCACTCTGCTTGGACTGCACCGACTCCATGTCTTCGTCACTTGGCTCCCTCGCATAGTACTGGACTGGCTCGGACGCCTGCGTTCCACGACGAGCCGGCTGGTCCGGTGACTTCGGACTGCCGCGGCTGGCGCTCAGCCGACGCTGCTCTTCCAAGTATCGCTCCATCATCGCCGAAAACATGTTTTGCAGGTGATCCGGCACCTGAAGGCTCTCTTGGGGGGCGACTTGAGGGGCGGCCGGGCTGCCAGATTGACATTCTTTTTTGATCCGCCCATCCGCGTCTTCGTCTTCCTCCTTCGGTTCTGGATCCGCCGTCGCCGTCCGCCAGGCCTGTACGCTGTACTGGCTGGCGTTCTTCCGCTCGGGCGTACCCGGATCCTCACGTCCTCCAAGCCTCATGGCCGTCGCCACACGTGCTGCTCCCCTTGGGCCAAGCGTCATGCGGGTGATACCCACCGATGAATCAGATGAGTCCGCTTCCGAAGGGGCAGACTCGTACTGCGAAGAACCTGAGTGTATCCCGGCCGGTCTGCTTGTTGCCGGCGGCGTGGAAGGCGCCACTCCAGTCGTAGCTGTCATCTTCTTCGACGGCAGCGAGCAACCCACTAGCGGTACCAAACGGTCGTGCAGGGCGCTGGACGCCTCCTTCAACTTGTCATCTTCAGATCAAACAGCTCGTTCGGATCAAACACGCCAGTGTTAATGCCGGCTTGTTTGAGTTGATCGAATAGTCCTCTAATAAGGGACACGTGGCCGTCTGAGAGAGTTGGGGGAGAGACGGGACCTTTCAATCCGCCTAGGACCTTCGGCCGTGTTATTTTCAGCACCTTATCCGTCCGCAAGAACTGCCCCAACTCGTGAAGATGGAAAGCACGCTCCAAGTCTATATCCGTCGGTAGGCCGTCCTGCTTTTCTTCTTCCTCTTCGAAACGCGGCTTATCTTTGTGGGTCGGATAATCCGATTCCTGCCAATCCGGTCTCTTTAGGGGTAGGGGGGCCAGATCGCGACTTGGTCCCGATCCGGCCGGCTTCCCACTCCGGTCGTATCCGACTTCCGCTTTTTCTTCCTTTATTTTTTCTTTTATATCCAAAATATGCATTCGTTCGTTAGGATCATGGTCGGAACCATGATCCTTCCTCGGACTATGGCGACTTGCACCATAGTCCGATCCGGCTCCATCCATGTAGCGGCCGGCACTGTAAGTAGTACCGTAATCCGCCCCCGGCGGAGCCTCTAGGGGAGTAACTTCTTCTTTAATGTCAACCTCGAACTCCCCCAATCCGAGTCGACCATCGCATCCTTCCATCTTCAGCAGCATTGGGGGCGATATGCCTTCCCCCAATGCACCCGACACAACATCGTCAACAAATTTGACAGGTTTAGGTCTTTCGCCCGCTAGGGACTCGCGGTGATATCCCTGGTTCGAATTCGGGCACGCGTACCATTGTGGTGTAGTCGCTCTCAGAAATTTTTCCTGAGACGCGCCCAACACCCACGGGGGGCCCAGATGACTGACTGTCGGAGGGGTTACTCCGTCCATCCGAGTCATGATCCGATCCGGCATCCAGCCGGCGGGATCGGTCACTTCCATCCGCTTGATCGTGACGAATCGGATGTTGCATGTTGAAAGCTCACCTTGTGTATCCGTCAGTACGGGCTGGTTTGCTCTCTTGGTGGACCCTAGGGCGAAAAGTGTAAATCCGTCCAATAGGGAGATGAGGGTT
>MIQA02020085.1:0-11510 GCA_001887855.2 Sclerospora graminicola
GCTTCGAGCCGAAATTGGGGTTTCTTACACTTATCGATAATTATAATGAATGACTAATAACATTTTTAATGTTATTTTTGTAATAATTAACAGAAATATCTGAAACATGGCTAGAACGAAGCAAAACGCTAAACGTTCAACTGGAGGCCGTGCGCCTCGCAAGCAATTAGCCACGAAGGCGTCGCGCACGACTGTTGTGCGTGAAGCAGCCCCAGCTTGGAAGCATATCCCAGAAAAACTTTGGGACGTTTATAAGCTAACGGACTACCGCTATGACTACGCAACGGAAAGGAGGAGGTCCAAGTGATGTGGGACTGGAAACCTCGAGGGAAAAGTTGCCGTTGGAGGACATGGGAGCCAATAGAGGAATTTCAAACCTCGTTCGCGGCCGCCATCGAATTTATTCATGAGTGGCGATGGGAGCGCTCGCGCCGTCATGACCGTACTCTTACTTTGGAGCGGTATTGCAGACAGCACAATGAAGGCTATGGTATGCTAGGTGCGAATGCGAGTATGACATGCACCTTTGACAGTCTAAAATTGGCCGCAGAGCTATCTGGACGCCCAAGGGAAATCCAGCAGCAATGGATTGACGATTTCATCACCAAGAACATGATCAATGGAACTGACCTTTCGCATGGATGCAAGTGGAAACACGTTCATGGTTTCATCACCTTTGCCCGTGAGCGTGGTAGCGCTGTGTTTTATAAGACACTGAAGCGCAATATCATTACCGGTGTGTCTATTGGGCCGCATTTCTTAAACAAGCTTTCCCCTTGTGATGGTTTCTATATCGACGGAGCCTACAACTCGGCCATGGTTGGGCACTCATTTGTTGTTCAAGTATCTGAGAATGGTTCCAAGCTCGAGATGATCGACCCAAGTGGGTCAAATGACTTTGCATGGATTGATATCTGGTCTTACGTTCGCCGTTTTTCGAATTCTCGTAGGCTCATTGAGGCGCGACAGGGTTTTTTTTCGCTAGGTTTTGTAACTCTGAATAATTTTTCCTAGCACACGTATTGTCTATTTGTTTGTTTTTTTGTATGTACTTTAAACTTGTTTGGTTACTTTGATACCATTTCGACATCGATGGAAATTCTCATTTGCTAATGGTTTAGTAAATATATCTGCATGCATTTCTTTGGTATTACAGTAGTTTATAGTGAACTCTTTTCGCTCTACTTTCTCTTGGACGAAGAAGTAGCGAATATCAATGTGTTTGCTCATCCCATGCAATTCTGGGTTGTTGCAAATTTTAATGCAGCTTTGATTGTCTTCGAGAATAAGTGTTGGCTTTGTACTGGAGTACTCGAGTTCCTTAAGCAGTAGCTTCGGGAAGATCAATTCTTGCATGCAATGGCATAAACCAACGTATTCTGCCTCTGTTGTTGATAGCACCACTGTATGTTGTCTCCGTGCGACCCAGCTTATCGGACTGTTGCAGAACATAGTGACATAGCCACCAATGCATCGGCGGTGTCTTTGCATTGAGCATAGTCTGAGTCCGTGTATGCCATCAGGTATTCATCTGACTGAAGGAGTTCTAGATTTTCTTTTCCTCCCAGGGTGATACCATAGTCGCGAGTTCCATTAAGGTAATGCAGGCCATGCTTAACCGCATTCCAGTGTGCCTTTCCTGGATTAGATAGGAATTGGCTAACTTCCCGAATGAAGTATGCAAGGTCTGGCCTAGTGCCTGTCATGAGATACATAAAGCTACCGACAGCCTCTTTGCGGTCATTATTGCTTTTTCTTCTTCTTTTACAGGACAGTCCTTTGAACTTAGGCTTTGAGCAATGGGGATTGACTTCGGATACGATTTTAACATTGAAAATCTTTCCAGTACCTTAATGGCATAGCCTGTTTGGTGGATGAACATTGAGCAATTAGTCCTGTTGCGTTCAATAGTCCAACCAAGGAGGTACGTTACTCCCCCTAAATCGGCCATGTGGAACTCAGAGCTCAGGGCCGATTTGACCCGAGCAACGACTTGTTTGGACGGTGAGATTATCAGTAAGTCATCCACGTAAACCGCAATATAGCAGGGTGCGTTGAACATAAGCTTGTAGAATACACAACGGTCTTTGATGAGACGATGGAAGCCCAGGTTTTCAAGGTAAGTGGCAAATGTTTGATACCAAATACGAGGTGCTTGCTTTAGGCCATATAGGCTCTTGTCAAGTCTGCACACGTGATCAGGTTGATCTTCCGATCGGAAACCATCAGGCTGGTCCATGTAGATTTCTTCATCTAGAGATCCGTGCAAGAACGCCGTTTTGACGTCCATTTGTTCCACCTCATAGTCGAGGACTGCTGCTATCGTGAGCAAGAGTCGCAGGACTTCCATGCGGACCACTGGAGAAAATATCTCAATGTAGTCAATGCCGTATTTTTGTTGGAAGCCTTTGATTACGAGGCGAGCTTTATAGCGCAGAATGCACCCATTACTATCGCGTTTGCGTACGAAAACCCACCGGCATTGCAACACCTTCCGGTTGGTAGGCCTGGAAACTAAAGTCCATGTGTTGTTGCTGCGCAGAGAATCAAATTCAGATCGGGCAGCAGCAAGCCAGTCAGATGCCTGAGGAGAGCTCATGGCTTATCGAAAGGTCTTAGGGTCGGGGTCATAGCGGGTAGCTAGAAGGGAGATAGTCTGTTCATTAGCAAGGTTCTCCGCCTCAAGATCTCGAGAATCATTAAGCAATATAGCTTTAGTATTTGAGTTTATTGGTTTAGCCTTTTTAGGCGGAGGACCTTCTTACCCATCGGGGTGGGTGACTAAAAGAGAGGTCTGATTGCGTTGGAGCATTACACTAAGTGGTGGAAGGAGCTCACGTTGTGGTGGTAGGGCTGTACTCATTGGATCAGGCGTGGCACTTTCTAGAAACGTCAGTTTTGGAAACGTGTCCTCACGGAATGTAACATCACGGCTGTAAATGATACGGTTCTCCGTGGTGCTCAAGAGGCGATAGCCTTTTTTGTTTTTGGGTAAACCAACGAACATACACAACTTGGCTCTAGATTCGAGTTTATTTCGTTGTGGTTCAGGCGTTAGGGCGAACGCAGCACATCCAAAAACCTTTAGGTAGTGCATGTCTGGTTTGCGACCGTGCCAAAGTTCATAAGGCGTCGCACCCTTGGGGAGCACACGGCTAGTGGTGATGTTAAGTAAGTGAGTGACGTATTGGCAACACTCTCCCCATAGTTGACGTGGTAAGTCTCCATCAATGATAAGAGCTCGAACCCGTTCAAGGATTGTGCGCATCCGCCGTTCGGCGACACCGTTCTGCTGCGGAGTATACGCATTAGTGAACTGCGCATGCGTGCCATAACGATCAAAGATGATTCGGCCAAGCTTTTCATACTCCTTGCAAGTACTGCTGTATCGATGAAGCTTGGGTAAAAGCCAAAGCTGGAGCCGCGTGGGTCCTAGACATGGTCTGCATCATACGAAAATTAGGATGACCAAGACGTTTGTGCCATAAGAGTACAGTAGGGTCCATACCTGTTGGGGCTACGAGTGCATTGGCGGGATTAGTAGCTCCCGCAGTGACTAGTGCCTGTTGCGCCTGTGGTGGCGTCTTGTCAGGTAGCGTAGCGCGTAGTTGGAATAAGTCCATCGTGCTAGCAAGCTTGGCGTGTAGCTTGAAGCTTTTGCCGAAGAAGAACGTGCACTTGGATGGACCGTTAAATGCAACACGGAAGTCGGCTTTCAGCATGTGCACGATAGAGAGCAGGTTGAACTTCATGGCGGGGACGTAAAGTACGTCAGGGAGCACGAGCGTGCGCGTCAATCCCTTTGAGTCCTCGACCCGAAGTTCCACATCACCAATGCCTCCTATCGGCAGTTGCTTCTTGCCGCCCACTGTGATGGTGCCCGTTAGGGGATGAATTTCCCGGAACCAGGAATCTTGATATGCGGCATGACGAGTGCAGCCAGAGTCCACCGTCCACGTAGGATCTAGCGGCTCGGCGCTGGTGGCGGATAGGCCAATCGCTGTCGTGTCAGCCGTATAGGCAATTAGACCAGACTCGCGAGTTCGATATTGAAACTTGCGTTGAAGCTCATTGAGATCAACTGGGTTTCCAAATCGATCGAACACGTCAAGAGTCTTCCACGACGAGTCTGGGCGGGACGTGCTGGTTGGTCGCTGATTGAACTGGTTTCGACTGTTATCCCTCGATTGACGGGGTTTCTTTGCCGAAGGCCGCTCATCACAACGATGTTGGGCACTGTCTCGACACGGCTGGCGCTCGATGACTGCAAAGTTTGCTGGGAGGACAGTGCCTTCTGTAACGGACCCCATACGAAGATCCCTTTGTAGCACACGGCAGTCACGGATCGCATGATTGGAGCGTTGACAATAGGCGCAACCTCGTGACATGCGTGACGGATCGTCCGTCCCATCGGGGTGATTTTGGACCACGCGAAGTGCCATCTCGCTTGACGTCACCGGTGTTTCAGGCGTACCCTTCTCGATGACGTACTTGCGCTTGGCAAAGTCGTCCAACACCTTCCGTTCGATATTCGTTTTTAGGTCAGTGTAGGAGATAAACTTTTTGCTGCCCTTCCAGATAGATAGGTCGAGCTTCCACGAGGAAGGCATGGCATGATACAGATAGAGCGATTTTTGCTCGTCTGTCATCACGATGCCAGTAGCTTCGGCGGCTGACTTGAGCGCCCGCTCAAACTCGAGGAAAAATCCCATCAAGTCGGTGCCCTCATCGTACTTTATTGTCATCAAATAGTGATTGATGTAGTACGGATCACCGTGTGCCGTGGAGCCTTCGTAGCGGTCACGTAGCGTCTGGTAGATCGCATACGCTGACTTACAGCCTTCCACGAGTAGCACATGCGAATCATCGATCATAGCGATCAGAAACGACCTCGTCTTCCGCTCCATGCGGCGACAGCGATGTGCGCTGGGCTTGCGCCTCTTACGCGTCTTTCGGGCGCGGCGAGCACGTAGCTTCGCCTGCGTTGCCTTCATATGCGCTCGGAGTTTAATCCGGCGTCTTTCAGCTTCGCGCTTCGTTTCTGCAAGCGAACAAATCACGGGGAGGTTCGACTCAGACACAGGCGTCTTCTTGGTCGGGCGGGCGGGGGAAGTTTCGTCAGCCTTCGCCTCCTCCTCGGATGAACTAGCAGACGGCGGCTCGGAGGAAACAGCGTCGTCTGCTGGTGTTTGGGGCACGACAGCATCGCCATCAGAGGGCGAATTGGACGATGCCTCGGAGGTGGCATCGGCATTAGCAGCGGCCTCGCGGCGGCGGTGAGCCACGCGCACGTCAGGGGATTTGGGCAGGGTGGGCGTATCACTTTCGGAGTCCAAGTCCGAGTCGCTGGTCCCATCGTAGTCCTCTTGGTCGATGAAGCCTAGCCGGCCTTGACCGTCGAGAGCAGCGCGCACGCGCGCATTCCACACAGCGAAGTTGGGGCCGTTCAGCCTTGGAAAGTCTTGCATAGATCTCCCTAACGTTGGGCTCATAACCTGTCGAGACATTGGAGACTCGGCGTTGCAGATTCGGAAGAAGGGGAGAAGAAGACCACGAAGGAAGAACGTAGTTAGCGTAAAAAGTAAAAGTATATTAAATTAAGTAAACGTGGCGCTCTAAATGAGCGCTAAGTGGTTTGTGACCATCAGTTTAGGACAGAGAGGAAAAGTATGAATAAAACCTCTCTGGGAGAAATAATATAGATAATTTAGGAGTTTTACACTGCATCTGTCACTTGGACAAGCAGCTGCTCCAATTCTTAAAAAATACTACTTTTTGAATAAAAATAAAATTATACAATGAAATCCGTTATTAATAAAATAAATAAAGAAAAATAATGGTAAACTAGCCTCCAGGGCAGTAAAAATACTTTTTAAAATTAACATGGGTTCAATGTCATTGATGCAGCTGCTGCTTCGAGTGGCGCATCATCCGCTTCAGATTGGAGTAGTGGCTTGTTGGAAACGGTAGAAGTGCGACAATCCGCTATGATCAGAACATACAAAAGGTAAGATATATTAGATAATTATAGTCTAACCTAATATATATAGGGCGTGCGGTATGGGTGCAGGATGAGAAATGGGATGGAGTAGTGCGGGGCACTCACTCCAAGGTAACCGAGCAGGGCTCAATGGTTAGTTGTCAATTATCCCTCACCTGCACACCCAACCGAGCCCCCGGAGCCATTCTGGCCCCGCCTGTTGTGGGTTTACGTATTTCCTTAATTAAGTGCTAATTAGGAGTTAAACTATTACTAATTATGGGTACACTCAGTGGTACACCAGATCCTACACAAGGTACGACTGACCCTAATTTAGGTACTTTACAACAGGTTATGAGCCCAACAGGGGCAGGTTCAAGGGACCGCGGTTCAACCGAACCGGGCTCGGACCGCAGGGTCGCAGAAGGGAATACTCCTTTCGACATTCTAGTATTCTCCCATCAAGAAGAAAGAAGGAATCTAGGAAACATCCAGCGATCACTCGGGGAGGAATTAGCGGAAGCACAAGACAATTTGACAGGCCAAGGAAACATGAAAACGGCCGGGCAGTGACCAGATGCGGATGTATCGCAACATGGCGCAAGAATTTCGCATGGAGCCATTCAACGGTGAAGGTTTCAAGGTTTATAAGGTGAAGATGAGAGCGAAGCTGAATGCAGCAGGATTGCTAGCGCTGGTCACCGGCAAGGAGCGATATAACTTCGATTGGCCAGTAGAGCTGAAGGACACCTGGGACTGCCGATATGCTGCGGCGCATGCGATGATAGTTGGGAGTCTTGCAGATGCGGTGGTCATACGCATGGAAGAAGTTATTGAGACAGGAAATCCCATACGTCTCTGGGACGCGTTGATGGCGGAATACGATGGAATGCCGGCGCGCAATAGGATCGTTGTGGAGAAGGAACTTTTCAATCGCTTCCTGAGGCCTGGAGAGCGCATGCTGGACTACATTAACGAGATGACACAACTCGAAGGCGAGTTACGCAAGGCAGGAGACGTCATGGATGAAGAAAAGTTTGCAGAGCTACTACTATTCCAGACAAAAGAAGTCTATCCGGATCTCTACAAAGATTTTTCACGCATGAAGTCGTTGTCAGTGGAGAACAAAGTAAGCCTACGGCAAGTAAAGAACCGGTCGATTTACGTGGAAGAACAAGAACGCAATGAGCGCGGCGACGCAAGGCGTGAGGTTCAGATGAACCACGTAGAGCATCGGCAAAACATAAGACAAGTTACCATGCAAGGAAGGCGTGAGACACTACAAGAGGCAATGCGGCGGAACCCTTGCAGAATATGTAACCAGTATGGACACTGGATGCGTGAGTGTCCGCGAAGCATGCGTAACGGTGGGGAGGCAAACCCAAGTCGCTATATACGAAGTAATCGAGGAGGCCGTGCAGGCCGCGGTGGCGGACGCGGTGGCAGACACGGTGGGCGCGGTGGCAGACGCGGAGGTCGCGGCGACGACCAAAGTAGATATGGTGGATGGCGATCCAACTACCCCGGGGGTGCAGGGACACAAGATGAACCAATACCAGTCCTCATGGTGCAGGCTAGCACCAAGGAGCTATTACTTCCTACAGATGTGATCGAATGGAAACTTGACAGCGGAAGTCAAGCAAACGTGTGTAATCCTTTCTTGAGGTACACACGGTAGAAGGCAAGGACTTAGTTATGATGAATGGCACAATCTCAACGGTAACGCAGATGGGTACGGTGTTACTCTGCGTGCAGAACGAACTCACAGGCAAGATTGAGAAACGCAAGCTGGAAGATGTGTGGTATGTACCAGAAGCGCGTGCCAGCATTATTGCATTCGATTACTTCCAGTCACGTAAGTACAAGGTGACACTTCATGGCGAAGAACAATCGATAGCGCACGTAACGAAGGGAAACATCAAGATCAAGTTCAATAAGATAAATGGATTCTACAGGCTTAGGACACATGTCTACACTGGCGCTGGACGCGAGATACTGGGCGTCTCGCTTATGGATAAGCGCAGCAAGGTTAAGGAAAAGCAAGCAGAAACAGATGCACGAACGTGGCACAAGCGGTTCAATCATGCTAACCAACAAGTAATCAAGAGCATGGATAAGAACAAGACAGTCCAAGGACTTAAGATCAATAAAACGTTGGCAAACTACGACTGTGTTTCGTGTGAAGTGGCTAAGGCCAAAACAATGACATTCGGTCACAAGACAAGGAAAGCCACAAGGCCATTGGAAAGGCTATGTCTTGATATGGATTCGATTAAAGTAAGGACAGCCTGTGGTGCAAGCATGTTTTTACTCGTCATAGATGAATATTCCTGATTCAAGTGGGTCTTCCTACTCAAGACAAAAGATGAGGCGGCGAACCATCTAACAAGACTGTTGCGAAGACTCAACACGGCATTCATACACCGACATCTAAGGATACAAGAGTTATATTCGGATCAAGGAACAGAATTCGTAAACAAGGAAGTGGATCAACTCTGCAAGGAAGAAGGAATTAGTGTACAAACAACGAACGCGTATTCTTCTCAAGAAAACGGCTTGGTGGAACGTGGAAACGGTGTGGTGGTGATGAAAGTGCGTGTATTACTTGAAGAAACACAACTACCATTCTCACTATGGGGAGAGGCACCTACATGTGGTAGATACCCTCAATGTGACAGGGTCACGGGTAATCAACGGGAAAAACCCTCATGAACTACTTTATGAAGAGAGACCGGATGTCTCGCACTTACGCACATGGGGATGCGCAGTGGACGTGTTAGTCATGAAGAACAAGAGTCAGAAGAAGGATAAGCTCAAACCGATCAAGATGCCAGGGTTGCTGATCGGTTACTAACGCAAACAAAAGGTTACAAGTGGATATGTGCACTTGATGGCAAGGTTGGCACAGCACGAGGTGGAAACATGACATTTCGAGAAGCCTACACTATAGATGCAAGTTATGTGCAGAAAATGATCGAAAATGCGTTTGGTGACGGCGATCACACTCTACCAGCTACCATCCCGTATGTACGGATGCGGGCAGGCATGGACAGCTTGGTCACAGAGGACGTATACAAGATACCTATTGCGGTGAGGCAGAGAGAAGATGAAAATAAACCAGTGGCATTGGCGTATGCCCCAACCAAGAAAGACAAAGAGGCATTGGCGTATGCCCCAGAAGAAGATAAACCAGAGGCATTGGTGTATGCCCAAAGAGAAGAGCTGGTCTCGGATGAAGAGAACCAAAACAAAAAGGAAGAGATGCGGCCAGGAAGGCGCATTGATGGAAGGCCAGAGCGCAAGCGACAAAAGAACACAAGATATAAGGATTATATTGGAGTGAACAGTGTCGATACACGAGAGAAGATTGGAAATCTTCGCGCATTACAAGTGTTGGCTGTACGCACGGCGACATCGGTACAACCTTGTGAAAGGTTACTGGCAGATGACGTGAAGGTCCCATGATCATTCAAGGAAGCTGTGAAGGACTCACGCTTCGCGGAATATTGGCGAGCAGCAATGGATGAAGAGATGGATTCTCTTTGCCGCCATGGTGTGTGGGAAGTGGTGCCTCGTAAGGAAACGAAAGGCAAGCTCACAGTAATTACAAACCGCTGGGTCTATGCGGTCAAGAAAAAAGAACATGGCTATGTTAAGCGATTTAAGGCGCGATTGGTTGTGCATGGATACAAGCAGACCTATGGAATCAACTACTTCGAAACCTACGCTCCGGTTATTCGATTTGAAACCATCAGGGTGGCTATATATCTCGCAGTACAACGAGGTTGGTTTATCTTACAGTATGATGTGAAGACGGCGTTTCTTCATGGTGAACTTCAGGAAGAAGTTTTTATGGAACAGCCGGCGGGCTATGAAAGGCATGGCAAGAGCCATGTATGCAGGTTGATTAAGTCTCTTTACGGGTTGCGGTAGGCACCGCATGTATGGAATCAGAAATTGCATGAACATCTAGTTGCATTTGGATTCAAGCGTATTGAAAGCGATTACGGACTCTACGCCCGATACCAGGAGGGGGAGATATCAATGTTGCTTACGGTATATGTGGACAACCTACTACTGATTGGTCCACAGGCAGCATGTGAAGAAGTAAGAAGGCTCCTTCAAACGACATTCGAGTTAGTAGATCTCGGTCCGGTGAAATACCTCCTTGGGCTAGAGGTGATTATAACCAAGAACTCAAATTTTCAGTCAAGAAACGTACATCATGGAGATTTTGAAGCGTTTTGGCATGCAACATTGCAATGGTGCACCCACACCAGAAGGATCATCGTTGGTAACGACAAGCAAGAAGGAAGACATTCGAGACATGCCATATCGTGAAATAGTGGGCGCACTACAATACCTTGTCTCGGGATCGAGACCTGACATCGCACATGCAGAAAGGAAGTTGGGACAATACATGAGTTGTTTCGATCAGCAGCACTACGCACAAGCTAAGCGTGTGTTAAGGTACCTCAAGACTACATTCGACTATGGTTTGAGGATGCAAGTACAATGATCGAGTGATCCAACCAGTGGATCTAGTCGTGTATACGGATGCAGATTATGCCAATGATTCGGAAGACAGGAAGAGTGTAAGCGGATATGTAACACTAATTGATGGAGCTACAGTTTCGTACGGATCACGTAAGCAAGGCATTAACGCGTTGTCAACAATGGATGCGGAGTACTACGCTATGCATGAAGGTACAAAGGATAGACAATGGCTGAAGAAGTTATGTGAAGAACTCATGGTCGACTACAAGAAACCAAGGCTGTTGAGTGACAACATGGCGGCAATCTATTTAAGTGAAAAGCCGGGCAAGCATCACCATGTGAAACACATTGAAAACAAGTTTCATTACGTGCGTTCCTTGGTACAGGACAAGAGACTTACAACCGAGTATGTAAACACACAAGAACAGGTCGCGGATGTGATGACAAAGGCGCTGGCGCGCGTCAAGTTTGTCAAGTTTCGGACAATGCTTGGTGTGGTGTCACGAAGAGCAGCGGCGTATGCTCAGGAAGGACAAAAGCTATCGATGGAAGAAGCTAAGGAAACAGGGGGAGAACAAGGCCCTGAAGAAAAGGATGAGTGCTTTGCACTATGGATTGAAGCAATGAAGAACGTTGCAGCTCAGGGGGAGCAATAAGATGGATATAGTAGAGTAGACCGCAGGGCGGGGCGGGGTCCAGAATGGCGGGTACGCGCAGGGCGCTAGGCCCTAGAAGCAGGGCTCTCGGAAAGAACCATTGAAAGTCAGCCAAAGGACAGAGTCTGTGTGGATAGAAGATCGAACGCGGTTGTCGACGGGGAGTGTTGGAAACGGTAGAAGTGCGACAACCCGCTATGATCAGAACATACAAAAGGTAAGATATATTAGATAATTATGGTCTAACCTAATATATATAGGGCGTGCGGTATGGGTGCAGGATGAGAATTGGGATGGAGTAGTGTGGGGCACTCACTCCAAGGTAACCGAGCAGGCTCAATGGTTAGTTGTCAATTATCCCTCACCTGCACACCCAA
>MIQA02020089.1:0-24028 GCA_001887855.2 Sclerospora graminicola
GGTCCACTAATCTAGGAAGTCTAACTCACTCTGTTTGATAATACACTTTTACTTTTACCTTCTACTTCCCAAGTCAGTCCTTCTCCATCAACAGGTTATGAGCCCAACGCAAGCCTCTTCGACCCACGACTTTCCCCGACTCGTCGGCGCAAGGAATTACCCGGTCTGGAAGACTCGGGTTGAAGCCTCTCTCGACGGCAAGGGCCTTCGTGGCTTCATCAAGACGCCGGACTACCAAGGAGACTCTGAAGGTGATGAGTCTGACGTCGACTTTGACGACGAGGATCTCAACCCGGCCGCATGTAACCCGGTTGAGGCGCCTACGCAGTTTGAGCATGAAGAGAATACCATCCAGGATGATGACTTGGACATGGAGACCGAAGATCAAGACGACGACGACATGAGTATTACGGGTGAAGACACGGCGCCAATGCTTGGAGAAATTCCGATGCCAGCTGCGCTATTGAAGACCTCCAATTAGAAGAAAACCAAGCTCTCGTCGAAGGAGATTCGCCGTGGACGTCGTCTTACACGAGCATTTTTGATCAAGACAATCGACGACACGCACGCTCTCTCGGTCTGTCAGATCGAATCACCATTCGACATCTTCCAACGGATATGCAAGATGTATGAAGGTGTCAGCGCTCATGGTGATCCCTACCTGGTTGAGCGAAAGCTTCGAGAGATGAAGTACGTGGAAGGTGAAAATTATACGATGTTCCTCGTAGATTTCGAGAAGGCGCTAAAGGACACGACGGATGCCATCGAGAGCGTGTTTTCGGATCGACAGAAGTCCCTTCTCCTCTTTAACGCGCTGCCTGAAAGCTGGTCCAACCAGCTCCAGATCTGGAAGGGCTTGCGGAAGTTCATCCCTTACATGGAGTTACGTAACCATGCGGAAGATAAGGCCCGAGAAGCTGAAGCCAAGATCCGGTACACGCAGCACAAGGGATCGCCTGAGTCGGTTGAAACAAGGGCTGAGAAGGCACTCAAGGCAGAAGTTCAAGCCGTTTCAAGCACGCCGCTTCACTGCACATACTGCGGTCGCAATTACCACGACATCAAGCGCTGTCATCAACTGCAGCGTGATCTCGTTAACGGTTGTGTGAAGGAAGGCACCATCCTTCCGGCCAACTTTATTCTCCGCGCTGTCCCTGACTTCCAGTCGAGTGGAACAGACGCGCCACGTGGTCCAGTCCGAAACCATCCGTATGGAGGTCGAGGAGCTACTGGCCGTAGACGTGGACGTGGCCGTGGCCGTAGCCGTGGTCATATGCGAAACCGTCCTACCACTATGTCGAAGCAGCACATTGCTGATGTATTCGACAAGGACGGTAACAAGATCAACCTGGACGCTCTTCTCAAAGCCAAACGTGCTCGAGAGACGTACCAGAAGGCGAATGATTCTGCTCACGCCATGATCGCCATGACTACGACGATTGAACCGGTCATGAGTCTCTCGGCTGTTTCATCCAGCCTTGAGCAGACTTGGACCGTTGATTCTGGTTGTACCCGCCATGTTGTATACCAACCGGCGTGGTTTACTATTATGAAAGACGCCAGTGGCGATATTACTGTCGGTGGTGGAAACAAAATCCCCATCCGAGGTGTTGGTACCACCTTTTTTTTCGGTTGCCGATTCCAAGGGCACCATGCGCTTAACGATGTTTTTTTTGCGCCTGAACTTCGGTTCAATCTTCTCTCTGTGGCAAAAGCCGTGGAAGATGACTTTAAGCTTTCGTTTGAGAGAAGGCAGTGCAACATTTTTCATGCGCACCGTTTTAATGTGATTGCGAAACTAGACCCTGCAACAGGACTCTACCAGTTTACTGCGATGTCTTCCTTCCACATGGTGTTGCTGCTATGGCACACTCGCGTGAAATGCTCTCAAACGCATGGATCATATTAACTTCCACTTGTTACAGGAAATGTTTAAGCGTGGTGAGATCCCAGGTATACGCCTGACGGACGCCATTTGTTTTTTATTGTTTTGTTCAACTTGTGCATATGCTAAGTCCCGTAAGACATATTTTAATAAACACTCTGTTGAACGTTCTACTTATCCATTACAACGTGTTCATTCAGATATATGTGGTCCGATTCCAGTAAAAATACTCACAGGATGCCGTTACTTTCTTACTATATTGACGACTACTCCCTCTTTGGGTACATATATTGGCTTCTTTGATTTTGACCTGTGCTATTTTGCCGTCTATGTTGATGACCTTCTCATCATAACTTCAAAGCCTAAGACCATCACTCAGATCAAATCTGCCCTCCACACCCGCTTTAAGATGTCAGATTTGGGGGAGGCTGCGTTTCTGCTTGGCTGGTCTATTGTTCGAAATCGAGGTACTCGAACTATCAGGTTGCATCAGGCAAAATATGCACAAACTATCCTAGAACGCTTCAATCATGCCGATTCTAATTTAGTTGGGATACCACTTCGTACAAGAGAAAACTTCGTACACGAGAAAACAGAGCAAAAAGTCATTGAGTTAAAGTCCTGCAGTACAAAAGACTTGGCAGCAGATATATTCGCCAAACCGTTAACACGGCCTGTGTTTATGCATTTGCGAAACATGATACATGTTGCCGATATTATTCAGGCCAAGTAATATTCTTCATAATATAACATCGATTATAGCAATTATTTTAATAATATTAAATATATCCTAATTGGCTAAAATACGATAAGGACTTTAACATCGAAATCTCACACTGTAGCAAAAGTATTATTAATATTAAGGTGTGTCGAATATAGCTTACTTTTCATTAATAAACAGTGTAACTGTGGCTGTTACGCTGTTATATATGCTCAAGGGGGGATATTATGTGGATTTATTGACCGGGGAACGGTACACATCCTTTATTATTATTATTATTATTATTATTAGGGATCGGTTATTCAGCCCCCACCTTTTTGTTAACCAGCCCCCACCCCCCAATATTAGCCTCCAACCCAAATAAAAGCCCCCACCCCAAAAAATTCTATTGGTCAGAATGTCACATATCCACTTCGCATTCATCGATTTCACGAGAAAATATCTTATTACGTCACGGTTTCTATAAATTTTGGAGTTGTAAATCTACTGCTTCTGCATCTACTACTTTTTCTAAAACTACTGCTTCTATATCTGCTCCACGTGTCCGCACTTGCACAGGATCTTCGCATGCGACGTAATTTGTTAGCTCCGCTACGTTTCCTGTAAAGCAGTACAACATCGGGACTTATAGCAAATTTATCAACAACTTAGACAAAACAATACATGCAACGAATTCTTCAACGTACAAGAACCTTTTCGTATAGACCTGCCACATGGTGTTCACGTTGGCCAAGAACAGTTATCAGCGCATTTTGCTTGCACTAAGCAGGATACCTATGGCTGTATGTGCGCCATGTTCTTTATTTTTTGCAATTGAACAGAGAAAATAACTTAATGGGGCCGGAAAAGATGGGTTCCACCTTAATGGGGCCGATCGTACTTAGTAGGAATGGTGTGAAGCCATGGCTAGTTAGTTATTCGTAAACGCGGAAACAAGACTGAAATATCAATGACTCGGATGGGCCTAGATACTGAATCTGACTTACATGAAGCACCATGGATGGAGGCGCTTAACTACCTCTCCACACAAGAAATGTCGGCTCATCACGAACCGGGACCTGATGAAACAAGACATGCAAACAGTCTTCATGGACAGAACACGCCGCAAACTGTAACAGATGCGATCCATGCGTACAAGGACTGCTCAGGATTCAGGATTGTTAAGAGTGACTACAACCAGAGCAAGAAATGGAGCTTCTCGTGTGAGACGCATGCCAACTGTCCATTCAAAATTTTATTGACCGTGCAAAAGAAAGGCACTCTTCAGCTGAAACAGCACAATCTTGAACACAGCGATGAGATCATCGGTGCTTTTGGTTACAAGTTCTTTGACCAAGTGAAGTGGATTTACATGATGCTTCCTTGAGAACCAAAGTACTGGAACTTGACGCATTATTCCACTCGACACACTTGTTGCACATTTTGGCGACTCATTTGCCTCAATATGAGATACAATTTAGCACATTGGACCGAACCGTTAAGTTACAGCGCAATGCAGGACACAATGGTTGCTTTCCATGTCCTTTGACAATCCAGGAACGCCAAACAAACGCAAAGTGACGTGTTTGCTTTACTTAAATGAAACGTGAAAAAAAGGCGATGGCGGCAAGGTGCAGCTGTTTCCGTTTCTAATGCCAAGTGTCATCGTAGCACCCAAAATAGACCGTGTTGTTCTCTTTCAAAGCGACTGGATGCTTCATCGCGTTCTGTCATCGCACTCGGAGCGTTATGTGCTCACAAATTGGCTGGATGGAGGAAACGTGAATGCACCGGGAGATTCCCAGCTTCGTTTGACTCAGCACGACCTGGTCGACTGGGTTGGCTTTTTAGAGAGAATGCGGCGATCCCCTGTACAGCGGTTGTTGTCTCGGGGTGTGTATGAGGAAGAATACTACGAGTCGTTGATGGAATGTATGCAGAGCACAGCAACGGAAGGATGCGTGGAACTACTCAAGTCACATGAAACGCATTTGAAAAACGTTAAACGCAACATTCCCCTTTACAATTTGATTAAGCGACTTCGTGATGTTCAGGAAATGAACAGTGAAGATCCAGTCTATGTCGACTAAACAAGAAGTCGGTTTGGAATGGCTCCTCTCTAGTCTCTTGACAAGCTAATAGGATGCTGAAAGTTTGTTACTGCGAAAAGTGATTACGAATTCCGAAAAACAGACACAGCTGCAGTTCTTTTCAAACGCCATCATGATTTTACGACCGTAGTCGCGGTATTTCTCGTCTTTTGTAACACGATAGAGCACCATAAGACTCTCAACTGTTTCAGGACGCAAGAGAGGTTATAGGCTTCTGTTGCGCTAACAAGCATATCTTCCTCGGCATTCTCCTTCATGTTGAAATACATGGTCTCAGGAGCAAGTTTTGCCTCCATCTGCGCGTACATTTGAAAGCACGTCTCAATGAGATTTTTCGCAAGTATAAGATGCTCCTCCGGCATACCGTTCATGTAGCCTAGCGCCAACATCCCCGGCATGAAGCAAACCGAGTGTTCCATCTTGGGCTCAAATTATCCATATACGAGATCTCCGATAAAGATCAAACTAGTTGGTTTAGATTTTCCCAAGAGCTTGTCGATGATGCCATCAACCGCTGTCATGTACTGAGTCATAGCTTTTTCGTCTAATTTGCCCGATAATAGTCACTATACGAGTAGAATTGTTTAAAATTTTTATACTCTTGGAAAACAGTAAAATGGCTGTACCGCACCTGTTTTAGAAGATACTCATAGCCGTCAGCACCTAATGTGACTTTAGCTGTATCGATCTTGCCACTTTTTTTATCCAACTTAACTGGCAAAAGGCCGTTGGTATACTTCTCTTCGACTTGTTTCGCGAGCTGCATAGACACAAAAGATGGCAGGTCAGCGATAGATGCGGTCGTCCCAGTGATAACAATGCTTTTCATCGCACCGTGTCTGAAACGCGGTCAACTTGCTCTTGATACTTTGAGAATCCAGTCAATCGACCAAGGTACTTATACTCGACCTGTAAAGTGCCTACTTCTGCTAATGACGAAGCTGCACGTGTCTGTTTCGCCAGTTGAACAGACCAAGAACCAGCATCGATGATTCAGTACTAGCCATAGCAATTGTAACTCATAAGACCCAAGCAAGAGCGCATCGTACCACAAGATCAAACTCTTTCGCTGGCATGTCGTGTTCGTACACGTCAAAAGCAGGTAAGAGCGCCATCCACAGCTTATTTGCAGTCGTAAGTAGATGCACATGACCCGACATGTAGAATGACGATAGCAAACCACCCACTAAATGACTTGTCGTTTCAAAGAAGTTAATAAATCCACTGACGAATATTCGCTGCTCCATATTGTACGCCACCCATTCACTAGCGCGGTCAAATTCGTCAATAAATAGAGTGTATCGAGTGCATCAATAAGCGTCCGTGCCATACCATGATCCGACAAATTTATGCCTTCATACGTCTTGATGTTTACTTGATCGTATCCGTAGGCATAGGTCGAGAATCTCTTCCAGGCCCACTGTACCATGTCAGCGACCTGCTTTTGATCTTCATTATGCATTGGCGGATCATACGCTGCTCGTCGTCGCTGTTCCTCTTCGTACGTAGGATCATTAGGTAATTGTTCAAATACAAAAGCGTCGACTGCCGGTTTTCGCTTCATCGTATCGTTCTCCGCTCTGTTTTCGATGCGACGCAAGTGGGACATCCACCCATTGTTAGTCTGGTTTTTTACTTTATTTTCGAGCTGAGGACTCATGATGCTCGAGCTCCACAGAATCCACTGAGTGACGATTACAACGCATAAGATGCCCAATAAGAGTCGCAGGGTCACGGCAGTGGAAAGACGTTAAGTTACGACTAATACCACGACTGAAGCTCCTGTTTGTGGATCGCTGAGAGGGAATGATTAAATTATGCGGTGACTCGCGAAGACGGCGGACCATACTTGTTACAACGATGTACAGTACTTCGTACTATACTGTAGTTCTCTACATTTGGTCTCACCTAGCTTTGTAAAAACAAGATATGAAAATTGAATTGAGACAAAGTGCCGACGTAAGAGCTTGCTATGAGATATATATACATCGGCAGAGTTATCATGGAGAGTTGTTGCAGCCAGGAAAACAAATTGATATCTCAATTTATCGTCCTCTTCACCAGTACATCCTATCGAGGACTTGAAGATAAGAGCTTTCTGATGTTTCAATCTGTGAGCTTGGAAGTAGAGAAACGGGAATTGGTCAAAAGACAGAATTCTACGTACAGATTAGATAGACCCCGCTTACTTTCTTTTAATTTTTTTACGAAGCTTTCCAAAGCTACTCCTAAAATGTCTGAAGCTTGCTTTGTTTCTCCAGCTTTTTGCTTGAAACATGTGTGAGATTCCGACAGCTAAGCTCCCAACAACTTCTACAACTTGCCGACACCGTCACGCAGCAACTGCCTCATCGACCAACCTTTTGGCTAAACTTGATCGTCCGAATGGCGCCAAGGTCCAAAAGATCCATCTTGAGTGAGCTTTGTAAAATGATTCAAGTTGTGCTGCTGCAAATTGTTCGAGTACAGACCGGTCATCACTCGAGAAAGCACATTCTTGGGCTCCCAAACTCCACTCATCAATAAAAAGCCAATTCCCACCCCAAGAAGCGATTTGGTTGCCATAGCGACGAATAGCTAGCAACACTTGATTATGATTCTGACCTTCATAGCTTAGAAAAAATACGGGTGCCATTCATGCCATACGTTAAAGTATTTTGGAAAGCGCACCTTCCATGAAAGGTGGGCCCTGCTCAGTTACCGTTTGTAAGCAGTCGTTTCCTGTCGCTCAAATCTCGGAATATGCTCGTTCGTTGTATGGTCGAAACACCTGCTGCTCCATAGGAAGCTCCGGTTCATTAAGAAGACCAATACCAAGGAAAGAAGGGGAATTACGGTATCGTGCTACCAGGAACTTGGCTAGGTACACCGTATTGTCCAGATACTGCTGACGTCATTTATTGACGATATTACCTACTAAGTACGATCGGCCCCATTAGGGTTGAACCCATCTTTTTTCGGCCCCATTAAGTACCGCAAAAGTCTGCTAAATTTGGCATGCTGAAAAGTTTGGCACCCCCAATGTTCTCTATATAAAGAATCAGCCAATCACACACCAGTATCCCGATTCTTCAACCTTGATTTGTATTTTTGCACCATGTTTTCAATATCATATATACCGATACGCTCCCCTCGTCAGCATGTTGTAGCTATTGGCTGACTCGGTCGCACGTGGCTGGTTGTCTGTTGGCTCTACCAAAAAAACTCGTAGAAGAGCGAAGACAGCGGGGAAAATAAGGCGAAGACACGCAGAAGACGTCGTCGCACTCTGTGATGATACTGACTTTTGAGTACGATTGATCGCTTGTGGCAAGATGAAACTCCATACCATCGTAGCGAACATGCAACAATTGGTGCAAGCTTTGAGTAACTGCAGGGGTCCCATCGACACCAAACGATTCAGCAGGAGCGTAAAGGAACGCGTGGGTCTTTGTCTTTAAATACTGTGGCATTTGATGAACAATCGATAAGCCGCGAAGGGAAGCCTGATATGCTGTAACAGGTTGGTAATCTACGGACGAAAGCTTAATCCCATTGACGAGTTTGGCTTCCCACCGATCATCAATGACACTGTTGGCTTCTTGGGGCACGCGAAGCCATCGGCGGTCTGTGTGTCGCTTGAATGTGAGCATTACGAGGCTTGGTGAGTAGTTAAAGCTTAGGACCCCAGCATCGATTCCTTCGTATAATAAGACAAACAGCAATCTGGCGGATCCACGTTTCCTTTGATTGTAGACTTCGAGCTTGCTGAGCGTGTGTGCTGATAGCATACAAGACACGGCAATGCTCAGGCGGCCAACTCTGGGGTGGACGAGACCATATCCCGAGAGAAATACCCGCCCCAGAAGCCATAGGATGCCTAGCACCTGCCTTACCAAACAGTCGCATACAATATCGAAGCGCCTGCACCTCAAAACACTAGGAGTATACACTGATGGTTATCCTTTAGTACACATCTTTTCACCATTTACTGCTCCTTCGAGGGAGCGTCCTCGTCATCTCTCTATTCCTTTCTATTACTAAAGATTTTGCGCGCGATCGTCTTGTGCTGGGAGTTTTCATGCTGTTTCGGTGCCAAGCCAACAGTTCGATACGCACCATGCCCGCGTGGAAAAACTCGACTAGCGTTTAAAAAAAGCTCCCCCCCCCGCTTAAATAGCGATGGTAATGTGTTTTTATCTTGGAAATCACGCTCTTTCAAAACACTTTGCTGACAAACGATCTTTTGGCATCACTTATTTTGTGAAACATTGAAACAATATTACCGTAATTTGTAAATTGTGTAGATTTCTGGCCAGCCAATGAAAACCGACCGCTAAATCTGAAAGATTTGGCACCCTGCAAAACTGATTGGGAAAGGGGTGCCAAAATTTATCAGACTTTTGCGGTAAATAGAGAACTTTCGCAAACCATTTGAGTTGAGTCTCAGTTTGAGATAGACATGTTTATGCAACCTGGAACTCAATTGAAACGGCACCCCAATAAATCATTTCGCATGTCATCAACCAATTTCAGTTGAGTTTCGGATCACAGCCGGTCCAATGTATAGGTAAAACGGTGGAGAAGCTCTTAGCGATAGCGGATCGGTGTACAAGTTCTTCCGCGAGTTGCTTCCGTCTTGGTGACGAGGGTACATGGAGCTAACTAAAAAGTTTGGCTGTGGAAAGTCTTATTAGTTATTGACAGAACTGATTTTTTATGCTCTTGCACAGATTTAACGTCCCAGCTGGAAAAACTTGCTCCGACAAAGCACGGTCTCACCGTCTTATCGTTTCCTAGTGGTGAGCGTGCACTAGGCTGGCTCGAAAATGCAACATGTATGATCAGCGGCATCAACATATGGATAACACCTATTGAGTCTATGTAGGCTGGTATGGAATTAATTGCTCTTCGAATTGGTGAAGTATTTTCTCTTCTTGGTACGTCTAAGCACTCAGCGGCTGCAGTGGTATGGATGGCAGCAGGCGTTGCTGGCATGTTTTATTAACTTAATTTTGTCGTATCGCTAGCATTTTCAGCTGATCTAAATGCAAGAATTGTGGTAAGCGGGACTGCGTCACGAGTATGGCGTCACATGATAGTCGACTGCTTGGTAAAGTGGCTAAGTTTTGAAGCAAGTGCTACTGAGACCACTTCGCGTGGTCTTGCGGTACTTAACGCGATATATTCCCTAAGGCTTTCATTTCCTTCAAGAATCTGGATCATTTTCAGAAGAATCCACGTGTGGTAAAGCGATCGGGAAATATTGGGACTGAAGTGGACCACACATGGCCGTTGTTTGGTGACGATAGAACACCCATCAACATATGACGGTTGATGGGTGGGAAAAGGCTGATCACAGTAAGAGGAAAAGGTGGCGGACAACGGATACTCACGATGTGGAGAAATCAGCCAAGTACTGTCGTTAAGCCCAGTCCCAGACACTGATGGAATGATGGAGATCACGATCACGATCGTTATTACGGTTACTAAGTGGAGTTCCCGTGGATGTAATATGAGAAGAGTAACTGTTGACATGATGTGTCAAAGGCAGGCGTCTAGCCGATCTTTGAATGGTATAATGGTTGAAGTTGATCATGACACGAAGTTACGGCCTGATCATCCTGTTATGCCCGAGCAATGAAGATTAAATGTGGAATGAAGTCGGGCATGTGGAGTGACAGGCTGTGTGAGTGACGATAACCTATGGTTTGTCCGAAGATGACGTGGCAAGGCCTGATCAGGCCTGATCAGCCGAGATCGGTGTTCGTGAGTGATGATAATTTATCGTTTGTCCGAAGATGACGTGGCAAGGCCTGATCAGGCCTGATCAGTCGAGATCGGTGTTCGTGAGTGATGATAACTTATGGTTTTTCCGAAGATGACGTGGCAAGGCCTGATCAGGCCTGATCAGTCGAGATCGGTGTTCGTGAGTGATGATAACCTATGGTTTGTCCGAAGATGACGTAGCAAGGCCTGATCAGGCCTGATCAGTCGAGATCGGTGTTCTATGGTTGTCCTGACGGGGTATAAAGGTCGGAAGTATGGCCTAGAAGATGAATTGAGTCGTGATGATGATGACCCAGAGCATTCCCGAGGTGATCAAGGGCTGATCAGCCTGATCACCACCTGATCACTTGGTCGATCACTATGGCGATCGTGATCAGGGCCGATCAGCCTCTGATCAGCGTTCAGATGCAAGGGCAAGTAAGTTCTCGGTTAGGCCGGACTATATACGAAGTGAACAAGTGCTGAAGAGCAGGTCTCAAGTGTTTTCAAGGTCGTTTGTTGAAGATCAGGATGGGTCGAAGATCTTTTGAAGAGTCGGGTCGTGATCAAGGCAGAAGCGGTACAGATCAGCTTGAAGGTGCAGCCAGGATGGGCAAGAGGGTGCTACGCAACCGTGCGACGAAGTAAATAGGTTCGAAGTAAAGATCAGGCATGAGTTGAGGTATGGTACACAGGTATAGGACATTGCATATATAATAACAGGTTTAGATTTCCCCCCTAAAGCAAAGAGTCGCTCCGCCACGTGTGCGGTCATTGGGAGCAGGGTTGATTAGTCCCCTCTTGCTCAACTATTTCCCGGTTAAGACGCGCTTAGACGCATTTTGGCTTACCGGAAGACCCCCGACGGGTTTGTTTTAGGTGATCGAACCTCACCCTCAACGCACACGTGTTTGGAACACGTCAAGAATATTGGAAAAGGTTTTGTGGAGATAACGTTTGTGGATTACTGTGGAAGATCGTGGATTGATCGCGTTTTCTTGGTTTCGTAATATATCTCTCTCATTGGCTGGCCTGATCAGACGAACTTTCCTGATCAGTGCCTAGATACTGATTAAGTATCAACCCCAACCCATTCTCCGGTGAAGATTTCCACCCGAGGACACCCCCGTCTCGAGAAGGTCAAACCCTCCGACCTGATCAAGATCATCCTTTTCGTCACCGAGTCCACCTAAGTGAGTGTAACCAACCCCGATCAACAGGTACACAAGGTGAGATGAAGATAAACATAGATCCTGACGAGCATGAAGACCGGCCAGATGACCAGGAGGATCAGATCAGTCACCACAATGGTGATTCATCTGATTCTGATGCTGATCAGGATCAACGGAGTACCCCCTCCGATAGTTGGTCGTCCGGGCCAGTGGGTATCCGGATTCCACCCAAGACTTCGGTCATGGATTTGGAAATCGGCTCCACCACAATGGTGCGCGTGCCGGATTCGAACCAGGATATCACCGTGATTCCTTTGATGATGAAAAAGATGTGAAAATCAAAGTGGAGGAAACTTTTTCGGGTATATTGGAGGAAGGCGTATCGCCTCCGATGCTGTCCATTTCTAAAGGAAGCGATGATCGACCTGGTTTGGTGGAGTGCCAGGTCGAGATTAAAGATGAAATAACTCCCCACATGGCCCCGATCGGGGCCGATCTGGGTTATAGCAAAGTTAACTATAACCCAGGAAAGGATCGAGGTGCTAACCTTGATCCTATGCATAAGAAAAAAATGGAAAAAGACAGAAAAAACATGGGGGCGGATCATTGCGATCCACCTAAAAAATATGTGAAACCTAAACCGAAGATCTTCGAGGAAGACGAAGAGAAGACCGAACCAGCCGAGAAGACCACTGTCCAAGATGTGGAACGACTGTTCTATCTTCGAGAGTTTCACAAGTTCCTGGTTACCAACCAAGTGATGAAGATCATTAAGCCTAAGATCATCGGGAAGCTTGAAGGTCGGGCGACCAGGCCGGTGATCACAGGCAGTCAACTTGATCTGATCAGGAACCTCTTGGCACAGATCGACGAGGTTGGCTTCACTACTGGTGCCTTCGACGCGAATATGTTATTCGATCTGGATCAAGAGACGATCAGAGAAGCTATGACCACCCTGTATGATCATCTTGCCTCGTTACTAGGGGCGAACCCAGTGGTTCAGTCGCCGATCGCGGATCCTTCGCACCGATCACAGTTGGTTGAGTATCCTATGGATATTGAGTCGATATATCAATCGTCATCACAATCTGGAGCGGCATCCACCGACTCCTCGGTTGGGATCACACGTATGACGTTGGGCCCGAAAGGGATCCAGCAGATCGACCCCAAGATCGAGTCGCAGAACAGGAAGAGAAAGCCGGAACCTGGCAGAGTCGGATCGGACGATAGTTTCGAAGATGCTCAGGAAGTGCCACAGGCCAATCCGACCTCCAACACTGGTCATACCAACATGCCGGAGGTCCCAGAGCAATTAAAAGCCATGTTCGCGACTATGATGAACCGATTTGCGGGTGAACAATATGGATTGCCTCAGTACACACCTGGACAAGGACAACCATGGCGATCAGCACCGAACATTAATCAGTCCGCTGAGAAATCGGTCAAGAGACCCGTGGACGTGGAGATGGAATCAGTCCGATCAGCCGGAATTGTTCGTTCGATATGCCAGGCCGATCACCAAGATCGATTTCACCGATCACCCCCACGGAGTGATGTGGACATGGAGTCAGAAGGTGAGATCAGTCAACATTTCGATCCAGATGATCTGGACATTGAGATGCCTCGTAGGGCGAATATGGCCTCCGCGCAGGCATTTGACAGTGAATCCGGAACGATCACCCGAGTGCGAATGTCTGCGATCTCGGAATTGAAAGATTTCACCGGCAAAGATATGGATGACGATCAGGCCAGGGCTTGGTTAAGCCGGACTAAGTCAGCTTTTCTGAGGGACAAGACACCGGAAGCTGAAAGATGCCTGATCTTCGCTGATCTAATGAAAGGTCCGGCCAAGAACTGGCTTAAACAGCTAAGTCGAGAAGTGCGTCTGAAGTGGCCTCGTTTGTGTGAAGAGTTTGAAGAACAATATTGCAATTCGGGGGTGTCTGTCGCTAGACAGTACTACCACATGAAGAAAAGATCCGACGAGACGCCGATCGAGTACTTACATCGGTTGAATGTTGCTGGTCTACGCGCGAAAATGCCGATCAAGGACCCACGACACCCGGATATAGCTCGCGAGCATGTCGAACACTTCATTGACACTCTGGATAATCGCGATCTGGCTGATCAGCTAACCCTGCTCCGTATAAAGGACTCAGAACAACTGGAACTGACTCTGAGGACGCTGCAGCGGGCCAAGAGTCGACAGCCCAAGGTCGAGGTAGGATCGAACCGTTACCGGTCAAAGCCACACCCTGATCAGGGCAAGATACCGGCAGCACGACCAGCCAGAGCAATTCGAATGATCACGAAGGAATCGGACAGTTCAGGCTCTGAAGAAGAAAGTGGTCAATCAAGTCTGAGCTCGGACGAGGAACAGTATCGTCATATCTTTACGACGGGGCCAGTGTATCGCCCGAGATCATCGACTAATGGCATGGATGGACGAAAACCTGGTGGTATTCAACCTGATCAGGACCGATCTCGTAAGAAATGTGTGCATTGTGGGTCGACCAAACATGGAGATCGTGATTGTTGGAAAAGAATTACGTGTGGAAAATGTGATCGTAAAGGTCATCCTTCTGATCATTGTTTTTTCGTGTGCAAGACTTGTGGGAAGCTTCATGATGCCGGTGCCTGCCCTATTGAAGATTTTTTTAATCTGATGCGCAAGTGGTATGTGCCGACTAAACATGCTGGTATGCTTCCACCAGATGTTGAGAAGATGTTAAACTAGATCGCTCGCCAGGTTGGAATCTGGTTCGAGCCGAGCGATCTACGTTCTGCATTTATGCATATGTCGGTAGCAGAGATAAGTTTGAGGAAACGAAGATAACCGACAATGCATGTTCTAATTCGAATTGCATCGATCGATGTCCGATCTACAGTCTCAGAGTGGATGAATATTCCCGATCGGACGTGATCATGGAGTTGGATCTACTGCCCGGTGAATCCCGAGGATACTGGAAGTATCACTCTCCCGACAAGTGGTTTAAACAGGCTAAAGCTAATGGAAAGATCAACAATGAAAAAGCCACTATTTTATTTGACTCTGGGGCGGAAGTCTCGATCATCGACTCCGCCTTTGCTCGTAAGGTGGGATGTCGTATAGACAGTACCCAGAGGCAAGAATGTGTTGGGATCGGCGAGAGTTCATATATGACGGAAGGACGATCACGTGTGAAGATCACCCTGGCAGGATCCCTGGTCTACTATTTTAATGCTTGGGTTGGCCGGTTAGCCGGTCAAGACGCGATATTGGGGATGGATTTTATGGTACCAGCCGGTATACGACTTGACCTGTCCCATGGAACCCTGACTCTGCCGGATGAAGTACAGATTCAGTTATCTGGCCGACGACCTTTGTATGGTACTCATGTACGGATGTTAAAAATGGGTCAGTACGAGAACATTGGGGTGTCCCGATCAGTCGATGTCATGATTCGGTCGAGTGATCGGCAACAGAAATTGTGGCTGACCCGTGGTGAACGATGGGTACCAACGTTCGTTAAAGGTATCGGCCGATCAAGCTATATCAGGGTCACAAATATATCCGATCAGCCGCTGATCATCCACGAAGACATGATCTTAGGGATGTGGTTACCTGAAGGGAAAGTACCCCGACAGATCGGATATGTTTCAGTGGGATCACGAAGATACATTGAATGGCAGAATCTGGCTTATCAAGCCACCACGGACATGATCAGTGACGAAGATTTAGCGGATGAAGATACCTCACCTATGGTCGAGAAGCCGGAGTATTCTACGCCGACCAAGCTGCTGATCAGGAGACCACCGATCGGAGCGACAGGGGAAAGCCGGGTCAAAGAAGGTCCACAGATATTGAGTATTATTAGGCCCGGCTCACCGAAAACAACGGATCCAGAAAGCGGAAATGACGATGAGGAGCTCAAGAACGATCATGAGAAGGAAAAGGAGGGTGAATCTGCCGAAGTCATTACGGAGGAAGGTGAACCCGAAGTAGATCATCAGTCGAGTGACTTACAAGGAGCGACTCAAGACGACACCGATCAGAAAAAGGCAGATCAGGTAGACGAACAAGTGTGTATACATGAAGGTGGTGATCAGTACATCGAAGGTATCGAGAAGCAGATGGCCGTTTTACCGGAAGTATCGCCCAATATGCCAGAAGTCACCATGGAAGATCTACAGGTCGGTGATCCCGACGTGAACACTCCCGAGCAGATCGATCAGTTAAAGAAGATCATCTGGAAGAGGCGTCACTTACTGATGGGGAAAGGTAACGCCCTACCCCCAGCCGCATTCGGAGCTGTTTGTGATATAGACGTGGGAAATGCGAGGCCGATCGCTCAGCGTTGTCGTAAAGTTGCACCTCAATACCGGGAGAAGTTGTCCGATTTGATCAAAGGTTTGCTGAGTACAAAGATCATCCAACCATCAACATCGCAGTGGGCATCACCGATCGTAATCGTGATTAAGAAGAATGGGGTTGATATTCGATTGTGTATCGACTATAGAATGGTGAATCGCCTCACGAAGTTGATGGTCTATCCGATGCCCCTGATCAATGATTTATTAGAAGATCTGGATAAAGTTTTATGGTTTTGTTCGCTGGATATGGCTAGTGGTTTCTGGGTGGTTTCGATGACTGATCGCGCTCGAGAGATCTCGGCTTTCGTTACACCTTTCGGACTTTTTGAATGGAATCGGATGCCGTTTGGATTAAAGAATGCCCCACAGATCTACCAGAGGCTGATCGACAATGCTCTCTATGGGTATTTCCAGATCAGTGCTGATCGGGAAGCCACTGATCTACATGATGTGTTTACGGAAGGTGAACCAGACCAAGATCAGGGCCGATCAGTGTTGGGAAGGCGATCATACATAGATGACATCTTGGTCACAGCAACATCCTGGGATATGCTATGCGATAAGGTCGAACGACTTCTGAACACCTGCGAGCGCTGGAATTTATCGATCAGTGTGGTCAAGAGTTTCTGGGGTCAACCCAAGGTCGCTTACCTCGGCCATAACGTGTCAATCCAAGGTTTGGAGGCAAACCCAAAAGATCTGGCTGCTCTCAGCAATTTACCTTTTCCCCGATCACTGAAGGCCATGCAATCCTTCCTCGGATCTCTGAATTATTATAGCAGATTTATCGAAGACTTCTCGATTTACGCCGCTATACTATATGAACTGAAGGAAGTTGATTATCATGGGCTACGAGAACGTGATCGGGTAGGAAGATCACCAATTGAGACTGATCACGAAGTGGAAGTTACTGAAATGGATCTCAAGACTAGATCACTGATCGATCGGACTGATCCAGGGTCAGAGGACCATATGAAGCGAGCTATGGTAGCTTTCAGTATGTTAAAGGCGAAGATGATCTCGACGCCGATACTGAAACACTTCGATCCGGAGAAGATTCCCGTGGTGATCCTATATGCCAGTAAATGGGCAATATCAGCCGCACTGGTCCAAGATCACGATGGAGTTTATTGCCCGGTGACGTTCACAAGCCGAACATTAAAACCGAACGAAGTTAACTATGGTATTGTGGATAAAGAAGTGCTAGCATTATTACGTGTATTGGATGTTTGCTACTCTATGCTGGTAACCAGATCAATTAAGGTATTATCCAGGCGATCTAGTTTGGCGTGGTTACTGTCCGCGAGTGGTTTAGATGGAAGACTGGGGCGATGGGCAGCGGTGTTATCTCCGTGGACCTTGGAGATCATTAAGTGTACCAAGGGCGAAGAAGAGATTCTTGGAACACTAGCCGCCAGCATCACGCCCCGATCAGAAGTCGATGAAGCCCTGATCGAGGTGGCTCCCCGGAAGCAACCACGTGAATCGATCACTATACCCCCACCGATCGTCGGCTCGGAGGAAAATATGATCGTTGTAAGTTTCGACGGATCAGCGAGTGTGAAGAAAGGCGTGGGGGCGTATAGCGCGTTGTTATGGAAACTGCCTGAATGGACTGTTATATCGGCCGGTTCAGATTATACTCCAGGTATCACGGTCAATGAGGCCGAATATCGTGGTCTGCTGCTAGGTTTGGATCTCTTGCAAGAGCAAAAGATCGGAAGAGTAATCATATGTGGAGATTCAAACCTGGTAATTCGGCAGATCACTGGAGAGATCGACTGTAAAGCACCACGTTTGAAGCTACTGAACGATCGCGTTATGAAAGTTTTACGTGGATGGCCAAGGCATGATCTTTTACATGTGAAACGTGATTGGAATCGGAGCGCAGATCACCTAGCCACTATGGCCATGCGTGATCAGACCGGATCAATAGTTACTGATCAAGCATTGCTGGAAGAACTGGTGGAGATCAATAGGCTGCCTGAGCTGATTCGTGTGGAAGATGAAAAGGAAGCAGCCCAGATCTCGATCATGACGAGATCGCGAACCAGATCACCACCTAACAGATCACTCTCTCGACAAAGCTTAACAGAAGAGATAATACAGGATTCTCAATAGTCTGGGTTACACATTGTGACAGATCAGCAAAAAATGGTCGAACAAGTGGAGATCAAGGTGGTTGAGCTGGTTCAGAGTCAATGGATGTATATATATATAATGCACGAGAACTACATTTGCATACATGTGAACGATCGATATACAAGATGGAGACAATATTGGTACCTGGATATGAATTGTGGATATGGAATGTGAAAGTTATCAAGAAGTTGTCGTGATATATTGATGATTATGGAAAGAACGAAACGGAAGATGGTTATCACGACAATCACGGACCATACTTCGTGCGCAGACGAGAAACCGTAAACGCCGGATGATGCATGGGGCCTGATCGGTATTGGTTCCGCCAGGGTTCTTGGTGATCGGCAAAGATCAAGACATCACGCAACGTGCCGATCGGAGTCAGGTGCCCATAACAAGGATACCACTCCCCGCCGTCGGCCTTGATACCTCGCGCTTCCGCTCGGTGAACAGGCAAAGTCGTTGTGATGGTGGTCCAGCGAGTTTTCGAAGTGATTTCGGGCTGATCGCCCCGATCACTACCCGATCACTCGGCTGATCGCTATGCCGATGATGATCGGGGCTGATCAGCCCCAAACCGGCGTTTAGACAGCTGATCACGCTTCATGGTCAAACTTTGAACGTGACTTGTCATGTCCTGCAGATCTTGATCAAGTTTGTTGCGATCTTATCGGAGAGCCGACAGCTGGCTAGCCTGATCGGCAGAATTACCTTCCAGGGTATCGATTACGACCCAGCGATCGAATAATTCGGCATTAAGCGCCCGATTGGTATCATATAGGGAGATCAACTCGGGATTTGCGCTTCGGAATTCCAACCGTAGTCGGCAAGCTTCCATGGACCCCAACGTGAGTGGACCAGATCCTCCACTAGACGAGCGAGCTGCTCCAAGTAACTGACAGGGCGATCTGAGGAGTGGTTGAGCGGGAAGACTCCAAGATGGACGATACAAAGTCAGGATCGTTGTTGGACGGATGAGGCTGGTCGTGATCGGCGCCGAAGTCGTGATCGGGGCGATCGCGGAAGCAGTCGAGCTGGAAACGGAAGGCGAGGCAGCGATCGGGCAGGCAGCCGAAGAAGACGAAGAAGGAAGAGAAGATCAGCTCGCGTCGGCCATGGTGATCGCCAGAGAGGAAGTTTAAAAGTGAGTGAGTCGAACTGCAGTCGTTGTGCGGCTGCAGTTAGTCTCAGGGGCGGCTGTGGTAAAGCGATCGGGAAATATTGGGACTGAAGTGGACCACACATGGCCGTTGATTGGTGACGATAGAACACCCATCAACATATGACGGTTGATGGGTGGGAAAAGGCTGATCACGAGTAAGAAGAAAAGGTGGCGGACAACGGATATTCACGATGTGGAGAAATCAGTCAAGTACTGTCGCTAAGCCCAGTCCCAGACACTGATGGAATGATGGAGATCACGATCACGATTGTTATTACGGTTACTAAGTGGAGTTCCCGTGGATGTAATATGAGAAGAGTAACTGTTGACATGACGTGTCAAAGGCAGGCGTCTAGCCGATCTATGAATGGTATAATGGTTGAAGTTGATCATGACACGAAGTTACGGCCTGATCAGCCTGTTATGCCCGAGCAATGAAGATTAAATGTGGAATGAAGTCGGGCATGTGGAGTGACAGGTTGTGTGAGTGACGATAACCTATGGTTTGTCCGAAGATGACGCGGCAAGGCCTGATCAGGCCTGATCAGCCGAGATCGGTGTTCGTGAGTGATGATAACTTATGGTTTGTCCGAAGATGACGTGGCAAGGCCTGATCAGGCCTGAATAGTCGAGATCGGTGTTCGTGAGTGATGATAACTTATGGTTTGTCCGAAGATGACGTGGCAAGGCCTGATCAGGCCTGATCAGCCGAGATCGGTGTTCGTGGGTGATGATAACTTATGGTTTGTCCGAAGATGACGTGGCAAGGCCTGATCAGGCCTGATCAGTCGAGATCGGTGTTCTATGGTTGTCCTGACGGGGTATAAAGGTCGGAAGTATGGCCTAGAAGATGAATTGAGTCGTGATGATGATGACCCAGAGCGTTCCCGAGGTGATCAAGGGCTGATCGGCCCGATCACCACCTGATCACTCGCTTGATCACTATGCCGATCGTGATCAGGGCCGATCAGCCTCTGATCAGCGTTCAGATGCAAGGGCAAGTAAGTTCTCGGTTTGGTCGGACTATATATGAAGTGGACAAGTGCTGAAGAGCAGGTCTCAAGTGGTTTCAAGGTCGTTTGTTGAAGATCAGGATGGGTTGAAGATCTTTTGAAGAGTCGGGTCGTGATCAGGGCAGAAGCGGTACAGATCAGCTTGAAGGTGCAGCCAGGATGGGCAAGAGGGTGTTACGCAACCGTGCGACGAAGTAAATAGGTTCGAAGTAAAGGTCAGGCATGAGTTGATGTATGGTACACAGGTATAGGACATTGCATATATAATAACAGGTTTAGATTTTCCCCCTAAAGCAAAGAGTCGCTCCGCCACGTGTGCGGTCATTGGGAGCACAGGGTTGATTAGTCCCCTCTTGCTCATCTATTTCCCGGTTAAGACGTGCTAAGGCGCATTTTGGCTTACCGGAAGACCCCGACGGGTTTGTTCTAGGTGATCTAACCTCTCTCGCAACGCGCACGTGTTTGGAACACGTTAAGAATATTGGTAAAGGTTTTGTGGAGATAACGTTTGTGGATTACTGTGGAAGATCGTGGATAGATCGCGTTTTCTTGGTTTCGTTACATCTCTCTCTCATTGGCTGGCCTGATCAGACGAACCTTCCTGATCAGTGCCTAGATACTGAATAAGTGTCGACCCCAACCCGTTCTCTGGTGAAGATTTCCACCCGAGGACACCCCCCGTCTCGAGAAGGTCAAACCCTCCGACCTGATCAAGATCATCCTTTTCGTCACCGAGTCCACCTAAGTGAGTGTAATCAGCCCCGATCAACGGGTACACAAGGTGAGATGAAGTTAAACATAGATCCTGACGAGCATGAAGACCGGCCAGATGACCGGGAGGATCAGATCAGTCACCACAATGGTGATTCATCTGATTCCGATGCTGATCAGGATCGACGGAGTACCCCCTCCGATAGTTGGTCGTCCGGGCCAGTGGGTATCCGGATTCCACCCACGACTTCGGTCATGGATTTGGAAATCGGCTCCACCACAGGTCGACTCAAATATGGTTTACGTCACCGAGTGTTCACCGCTATTATAGCCAAAAACAATTTATCGCCGTCACTGTGAGCATCGAACAGTTACAGCCTTGAAGGACGTCCCGTCACCATTGTGAAGGACGTGCTGTCTCCAGGATTTACTCAGAAATAGTACTACTGTCAAAATAAATAAAAGGCCGCTTCGTTTACGTGAATATATTATTCTGCAAGAATGGATACGAATCGGAGGTTTTGTGGAGCTACAGACGATGACATTTCTTGCATGATCATCGTCATCGCTACGTTTATCAATGTACAGCAACGACTACTCTACAGGAAGAAAAAAATTCAGGTGCGGAGCAAATATCTTGGCCTCGACATGCAGAAAACCTTCTCCACGAATCAGAGTTTCGTCGGTACTATAGGATGAGTTACATATAGTCTGAAACGCTTCTCCGTGTGGTCGGTCCATATTTGCACATCGACTATGATCAGTCAGTCTGCCGAGCGTCAGGTGCCCCACCAGTTTCGCCGGCAGGCATGCTACAGTGTCGTCTTTCATGGCTTGCCGGCGGAAGCCATCATCACGTTCGTGTGATCGCTGGTGTTAGTCGTGCGGCGTTTTATCGAATTGTTTATCGAGTGATGTATGCAATCAATGATGCCGAGGCCCTTCGAACTCATTTTCCTGCAACTCCAAGTGAGATGATGCTGGCGGCAGACGGTTTCGTCAGCAGAGCGACAACGGGATAATTGAAGGATGTATTGGTGCCATCGATGGTTGTCTATGCCCCATTCGTGTGCCAAGAAAAAGTGAGTGTGGACTTGTTACAAGCTTCTTTTCAGGTCACTATCAGAAATATGATCTTAATGCATGCGCGGATCATCGATCGCAATTTGCCTCGTTCACGGTTAACTCGCCTGGTGGAATGAATGATTTGCTTGCTTTTCAGCGCTGGCATCTAAGCAAGTTTCTAACGACTATTAAGGGGAGCTACTTCGTTATAGGTGACAATGCATATGTGCAGGGGCAGTTCCTTATTACACCATTCAACAAAGCGCAAGTCCAAGGGCAGCCAGAACAAGACAACTACAATTTCTATTTAAGTCAGCTCAGAATCAGAGTCGAAATGGCGTTTGGACTACTGGTCAACAAGTAGCATATTCTGAAACGGCCGCTATGTGTAAGGTTGCGCCATTGTCAGATTGTGAATCCCGCGTGCATGCGACTCCACAATTTTTGTATCAACCACCAGACCGCGGAAGATGAAACTCATTCGTTGGGTGCAATCCGTCCAATGCTCCAAGAAGTTCAGGTGTGGAACAATGGCGATGACAACGACTACGACAGAAGTGTAGTCGAATTAAGTGATTAAACACATGTTCGACTCATGGATGAAAAAGTACGGTCAATGCTAGTTGCACACATAGCAAGCCATAACATGCATCGTCCTGCAAGAAATATTGCTCGGAATGGATGACGTGCAGCAAATCTAAAAGGGCTTCCGTGACTCGGTAAATGGAAACAATTGGACAATGCACATATATCTATAATGCATATGAATCGTAGGGGCTCTGGTGTCAACATGTTCAGAAATGGTGTACGGATCAAGTTACTTGTGTGTAACTATCCAGAATGAAGACAAAGTGGTGTTCAATGAAAGAGTGAGTATCGACTTCCCCAATGGCGTCTACTATGTACAGGACATTCGCCTTGAAAACGTTGGATTGCACACAGTGTGTGTCACTGTGGAGGGAGAATTAGCAGATGATTTGGCACCGCTCGTACTCAAGACGCAGTTAAATTGTATTCGTAGAATATATTACAAAAATAGCTGAAGTTACAGCTACAATTGAAAAAGTATAAAACAAATTGTTTCAAAAACCATAATATAAGAAATTAAAATTATGTAATTTTAAGTTTATTGTGCCTTTCACATTTTTTGGCGGAAATTACCTTATTTTGCGAAAATTACCCTTTGTATGTGACGTGTGAACAAAAAAATACTGCGCTGACAATTCTTTCTAACACGGATTTAAGATGTCTAAGCATCATGAATTATGTCGCCCACACAACGATTTAGGCCAAGAGTTGTTGAAAGATTGGCGGGTAGCTACTCACCAATCCAGCAATGTCTGGCACCTGACCACGTTTTGGTCAACACTGGTCCGTGCAATTCTGCATTCAATATCTCGACTTTTTTAATATATTGATACATGTACTTTTACCAGAAATTTAACATTCAAACTCATAATTTTGCAGCCCAGACCTTTAAGTGTCCAAAGTTCCTGTCGCGCCTATTGCCCTTCAAACGTGGTCTATTTTCTGGGACGTGACAACTATCGCCGATTTGATGCCGCCACTAAACTCCGAAGGCACGCGAGACGTCACAAGGGGGCTGCGACGCTGTTGCGAATATTTTTGGAACCGGTGACAGTGATGAAAATTGGCGGCTGCTAGCAGAAGTATATCGTAAAGCGGTATGTTTGGAAACATTTGAGATATGATTGTTATCACGGAGTAAGATGTGTATTTGATTGTTTCTCTTCCATATAGAGCGGCTGTGATCTTTTAGCGGCAGTCGCATTGGTTAAGCCTAATGAACTGGAATTGAATTGCTCGAATATGGATCAATTGAGTTTGTGGTCAAAGGATTTAAGAGAGAAGTTTTAAAGACCAAGTGGAATGGTGACGTCGTTGACTATTAAAACAGGATGATAAAGTCTGTTGCTAACAAAATGAACATGTTGTTTATTATTTC
>MIQA02020092.1:0-11843 GCA_001887855.2 Sclerospora graminicola
AAAATGCCGATCAAGGACCCTCGACACCCGGACATAGCCCGTGAACATGTCGAGCACTTCATTGGGACTCTGGATAATCGCGATCTGGCTGATCAGCTAACCCTGCTCCGTATAAAGGACTCAGAACAACTGGAACTGACTCTGAGGACGCTGCAGCGGGCCAAGAGTCGACAACCCAAGGTCGAGGTAGGATCGAACCGTTACCGGTCCAAGCCACACCCTGATCAGGGTAAGATACCGGCGCCCGACCAGCCAGAGCGATTCGAATGATCGCGAAAGAATCAGACAGTTCAGGCTCTGAAGAAGAAAGTGGCCAGTCGAGTCTGAGCTCGGACGAGGAACAGTACCGTCATGTATTTACGACGGAACCAATGTATCGCCCGAGATCATCGACTAATGGCGTGGACGGACGGAAACCTGGTGGTATTCAACCTGATCAGGACCGATATCGTAAGAAATGTGTGCATTGTGGGTCGACCAAACATGGAGATCGTGATTGTTGGAAAAGAATTACGTGTGGAAAATGTGATCGTAAAGGTCACCCTTCTGATCACTGTTTTTTCGTTTGCAAGACCTGTGGGAAGCTTCATGACGCCGGCGCCTGCCCGATAGAAGAATTCTTTAATCTGATGCGCAAGTGGTATGTGCCGACTAAACATGCTGGTATGCTCCCACCAGATGTTGAGAAGATGTTAAACTAGATCGCTCGCCAGGTTGTAATCTGGTTCGAGCCGAGCGATCTATGTTCTGCATTTATGCATATGTCGGTAGCGGAGATAAGTTTGAGGAAAAGAAGATAACCGACAATACATTTTCTAATTCAAATTGCATCGATCGGTGTCCGATCTACAGTTTCAGAGTGGATGAATATTCCCGATCGGACGTGATCATGGAGTTGGATCTACTGCCCGGTGAATCCCGTGGATACTGGAAGTATCACTCTCCCGACAAGTGCTTTAAACAGGCTAAAGCTAATGGAAAGGTCAACAATGAGAAAGCCACTATTTTATTTGACTCTGGGGCGTAAGTCTCGATCATCGACTCCGCCTTTGCTCGTAAGGTGGGATGTCGTATAGACAGTACCCAGAGGCAAGAATGTGTTGGGATTGGCGAGAGTTCATATATGACGGAAGGATGATCACGTGTGAAGATCACCCTGGCAGGATCCCTGGTCTACTATTTTAATGCTTGGGTTGGCCGGTTAGCCGGTCAAGACGCGATATTGGGGATGGATTTTATGGTACCAGCCGGTATACGACTTGACCTATCTCATGGAACCCTGACTCTGCCGGATGAAGTGCAGATTCAGTTATCTGGCCGACGACCTTTGTATGGTACTCATGTACGGATGTTAAAGATGGGTCAGTACGAGAACATTGGGGTGTCCCGATCAGTCGATGTCATGATTCGGTCGAGTGATCGGCAACAGAAATTGTGGCTGACCCGTGGCGAACGTTGGGTACCAACGTTCGTTAAAGGTATCGGCCGATCAAGCTACATCAGAGTCACAAATATATCCGATCAGCCGCTGATCATCCATGAAGACATGATCTTAGGGATGTGGTTACCTGAAGGGAAAGTACCCCGACAGATCGGATATGTTTCAGTGGGGTCACGAAGATACATCGAGTGGCAGAATCTGGCTTATCAAGCCACCACGGATATGATCAGTGACGAAGACTTAGTGGATGAAGATACCTCACCTATGGTTGAGAAGCCGGAGTATTCTACGCCGACCAAGCTGCTGATCAGGAGGCCATCGATCGAAGCGACAGGGGAAGGCCGGGTCAAAGAAGGTCCACAGATATTGAGTATAATTAGGCCCGGCTCCCCGAAAACAACGGACCCAGCTAGCGGAAAGGACAATGAAGAGTTCAAGCACGATCATGAGGAAGAAAAGGAGGGTGAATCCGAAGTGAACCATCAGTCGAGTGACGTACAAGGGACGATTCAAGATGATGCCGATCAGGAAAAGGTAGATCAGGTGGACGAGCAAGTGTGTATACACGAAGGTGGCGATCAATATATTGAAGGTATCGAGAAGCAGATGGCCGTGTTACCGGAAGTATCGCCAAATATGCCAGAAGTCACCATGGAAGATTTACAGGTCGGTGATCCCGAAGTGAACACGCCCGAGCAGATCGATCAGCTAAAGAAGATCATCTGGAAGAGGCGTCACTTACTGATGGGGAAAGGTAACGCCCTACCCCCAGCCGCATTCGGAGCTGTTTGTGATATAGACGTGGGAAATGCGAGGCCGATCGCTCAGCGTTGTCGTAAAGTTGCACCTCAATACCGGGAAAAGTTATCCGATTTGATCAAGGGTTTGCTGAGTACAAAGATCATCCGACCATCAACATCGCAGTGGGCATCACCGATCGTGATTGGATTAAGAAGAATGGGGTTGATATTCGATTGTGTATCGACTATAGAATGGTGAATCGCCTCACGAAGTTGATGGTCTACCCGATGCCCCTGATCAATGACTTATTAGAAGATCTGGATAAAGTTTTATGGTTTTGTTCGCTGGATATGGCTAGTGTTTTCTGGGTGGTTTCGATGACTGATCGCGCTCGAGAGATCTCGGCTTTCGTTACACCGTTTGGGCTTTTTGAATGGAATCGGATGCCGTTTGGATTAAAGAATGCCCCACAGATCTACCAGAGGCTGATCGACAATGCTCTCTATGGGTATTTCCAGATCAGTGCTGATCGGGAAGCCACTGATCTACATGATGTGTTTACGGAAGGTGAGCCAGACCAAGATCAGGGCCGATCAGTATTGGGAAGGCGATCATATATAGATGATATCTTGGTCACGGCAACATCCTGGGATATGCTATGCGATAAAGTCGAACGACTCCTAGACACCTGCGAGCGTTGGAATTTGTCGATCAGTGTGGTCAAGAGTTTCTGGGGTCAGCCCAAGGTCGCTTACCTCGGCCATAACGTATCGATCCAAGGATTGGAAGCAAATCCGAAAGATCTAGCCGCTCTCAGCAACTTACCTTTTCCCCGATCGTTGAAGGCCATGCAATCCTTCCTCGGATCATTGAATTATTATAGCAGATTTATCGAGGACTTCTCGATCTACGCCGCTATACTTTATGAATTGAAGGAAGTTGATTATCATGGCCTGAGAGAACGTGATCGGATGGGAGGATCACCAATCGAGACTGATCACGAGGTTGAAGCTACTGAAACGGATCTCAAGATTGGATCACTAACTGATCGAACTGTGCCAGGGTCGGAAGATCACATGAATCGCGCTATGGTAGCCTTCAGTATGTTAAAGGCGAAGATGATCTCGACGCCGATACTGAAACATTTCGATCCGGAGAAGATTCCCGTGGTGATCTTATATGCCAGTAAATGGGCAATATCGGCCGCACTAGTCCAAGATCACGACGGAGTTTATTGCCCGGTGACGTTCACAAGCCGAACATTAAAACCGAACGAAGTTAACTATGGCATTGTGGATAAGGAAGTGCTAGCGTTATTACGTGTGTTGGATGTTTGCTACTCTATGCTGGTAACTAGATCAATTAAAGTATTATCCAAACGATCTAGTCTGGCGCGGTTACTATCCGCGAATGGTTTAGACGGAAGACTGGGGCGATGGGCAGCGGTGTTATCTCAGTGGACTTTGGAGATCATTAAGTGCACCAAGGGCGAAGAAGAAATTCTTGGGACGCTAGCAGCCAGCATCACACCCCGATCAGAAGTCGATGAAGCCCTGATCGAGGTCGCTCCTCGGAAGCAACCACGAGAATCGATCACTATACCCCCACCGATCGTCGGCTCAGAAGAAGATCTGATCGTCGTAAGCTTCGACGGATCAGCGAGTGTGAAGAAAGGCGTAGGGGCGTATAGCGCGCTGCTATGGAAGCTGCCAGAGTGGACCGTTATATCGGCCGGCTCAGATTATACTCCAGGTATCACGGTCAATGAGGCTGAATATCGTGGTCTGCTGCTAGGTTTGGATCTCTTGCAAGAGCAAAAGAACGGAAGAGTAATTATATGCGGAGATTCAAACCTGGTGATTCGGCAGATCACTGGAGAGATCGACTGTAAAGCGCCGCGGTTGAAACTATTGAATGATCGCGTTATGAAAGCTTTACGTGGATGGCCAAGACATGATCTGTTGCATGTGAAACGTGATTGGAATCGGAGTGCAGATCACTTAGCAACTATGGCTATGCGCGATCAGGCCGGATCGATAATCACTGATCAAGCGCTGTTGGAAGAACTGGTGGAGATCAATAGGCTGCCGGAGCTGATCCGTGTGGAAAATGAAAAGGAAGCAGCCCAGATCTTGATCACGACGAGATCACGAACCAGATCACCACCCAACAGATCACCCTCCCGCGAAAGCCTGACAGAGGAAATAGTACAAGAGATGCGGATCGAAAGAATTCTCAAGGCTCAAGACGAGGAAAAATGGATCGGTGACTTGAAGGCGTTTCTAAAGGGTGATCTGGAGAAGCTAAGCCAGAGTGAGGCAAAAGATTGTGCCAAGATCGCGTCTAACTACGAGATCGACGAAAATGATCTATTGTTTTACTATGCACCAGCTGAGCAGGCCGACGCAGATTTGGACCGATCGGCCAGACTCGTGATCCCGGAGACTTTACAAGCTGATATCCTACACCATTACCATGTCAGTTTGGAGGGTGGCCACCAGGGTGTAGGACGAACGTATCACAGGATCCGTAAACATTTCCATTGGAGAGGATTATATCGAAGCATACAAAAGTTTGTTGGAACATGTACGGATTGCGAAACTGGAAAAGGTATGCCAAATATCCGGGGAAGATCACCTGGAAATATCCAGGCGACCTACCCTTTCCAAGTGATCGCGATGGATCACATACCGTCCCTCCCAAAATCGTTCAAAGGCAATACCGAGTTGCTGATCTGGACTGATCTGTTCACGGGATTGGTGATCGCGAAAGCGGGATCTACACGAACGGCTCAACAAGTCGCTTGCAGTTACGAAGAATGTGTGTTTCGACGGTTTGGAGCCAGTGAAGTGATCAGGCATGATCGTGAACCAGGTTTTATGGCCGAAGTGTTCCGATCTTTTAATCAGATGCTTGGCCAGAAACAGAGCGCGACCATGGCGTACCGTCCACAGGCGAATGGTAAAGCCGAGCGGATGGTACAAACGTTGACCAGGGCTATCAAGATGTATGTCGCAGACTCCGCGCAACAAGATTGGGATGAATATGCGGAGAGACTGGTGTTTGCATTGAATTCCTCGTTTGATCGGATCAGGGGAGATACCCCATTCTATCTGGCATATGGTTGGGACCCCCGATCTACCATCGAGTCGGTGATCCCTGTTGGTTGCACACGAGGTCGAGATCGCGAAGCTCGTCGATGGCGCATGGGACTCCAACGTCACTACCAACATACACGGGAACAAGTCAACGAACGATTACGAAGAGCCATCCAAGAAAGAGCTGATCGGAACAATGATCAGGCCGATTCGCATAACATCGAGCCAGGATCAAGAGTTTGGCTTTACTTGGACCGCGTGAAAGAAGGATATGCCAAGAAATTAGCACATTTGTGGCATGGACCGTTCCGTGTAGCCAAACTAATCGGTGATCATGCCGCTCGGCTGATTACCGCGGGTACTGATTATGGAATTTTCCCGATTGTTCACTTGTCGAAGTTAAAACTGGTCCGAGAATACCCTGATCGGCCTAAAACTAGGTTGTCATGTGACGATCAGGCAAGGTTTGATTTCGACGAGGCTCTCTTACCCGAGGATAGTTGGGAAAGAACGTTGGACCCGAACGAATTCAAGGTGGAGAAGGTTTTGGATACCCGATCAGGCAACAAGACCCGTTTTGGCCGGACCCACCGTGAATATTTGGTTCGTTGGAAGGGCTACGACGATCCCGAGTGGATAGATGAGCGTGATCTGAACTGTGGAGCGTTACTGAGGGAATTCGAACGTGATCGGGTGAGAAGGAATCGTTTTGAGGTGATGCAAACCCACGAAGAGGGTAACCAGGAATCTCAATAGCCTGGGTTGACACATTGTGACTGATCAGCAAATATGATGATCGGGCAAGTGGAGATCAGGGCGGTTGGACTGGTTTAGAAGAAACGAATGCATATACATATATATATTACTCAAGAATTACACCTGTACACATGAAAGCGATCGACCTACAAGATGGAAGTGATAGTGAGACACGAACAAGATTTACGAAAATGGAACGAGAAGATCATCAAGATTATCGTGATATATTAAGAGATTATGAAAAACGAAATAAAGGTTGGTTATCACGACGATCACGGACCATAGTTAGTGCGCAGGCGAGAAATCTTGTACCCCGGATGATCCATGGGACTCGATCGGAACTGGTTTCGCCAAGGCTCATGCTGATCGGTCCAGAGCAAGCAATCACGCAGTGTGGCGACCGGAGTTATGTGCCCATAACCGGGATACCAATCCCGCCGTCAGCTTGAGTCCTCGCGATCCCGCTCGACGAACAGTTAAATGCAGGACGCCAGGGAACAGGAAAACGTCCAGATCACACTCGCCGTGCCGAATTCCGTCGACGACATAATCACAGATCGTGGCCCAAGCAGCCCCGGCTTTGGTGCGACGACGCTTGCGAGCATGATAGTAATGCTCGATCCACGCATCCTTACGCATCGCCGTCGTGATCGGGAAATGGTGAGTCGCCTCCCATATCGCTTGCACGTGCTCCTGGTAATATAAAGCCAAGCGCCCCTGTAACTCGACAAACCAAGGGCGATCAGGAAACGTCAGCCCGGGCATGGGTGCCAGGAGGGCATCCCAGGGTGCCGAATCGATCATAAGTTCGATAGCACTTCTGGTCAGCAACCTTGGTTGCCACTGCTTGTCCTTGGGTGCCGGCGATCTGATCGGGAAGATCCAGCCTGGCGGGCGGGACCACAAGCGAGGGACGCTTTTCTGCCGCACTTCGAGAACCCGAGGCGTCAGATCCCAGACCTGATCACCACTCCAAGGTTTCCGTGTAGCCATATGAGCGGAAGTCGGCTTCCCCTGCATAACGACATACAGATCCATGAACGGTCGGTTCGGATCGTAGCTGTAGTCGTTTTCTCTGATCGACGACCGATCCGCAGGAATGAAGACGCCCGTAAAATTGGGTGGCGGAGCGATCACTGCCCCAGTGGTCGTCGGAGGAAGGTCAGGATCAGCTTGAGCCGGTGGTTCCTCCTCGAAATCATCGTCATCGTCGCCATCTGACTCCAATAAAGTAACGGCCTGAGCCAGCGAATTCACCCCGGAATAACTTGGTGCTGGCGCACGGCGATCAGTGCTGCGCGATCGAGACAGAACAGACAACGTCCTCTCGTCCAGATCAGTTGATTCGTCATCCGAGTCGACCACAAGACGTGATCGCTTGGCGGGAATCATCTTTTGCTTCGATGAACTGGTCTGCTTACGCTTCCCAGAACTTGAGGCCGAAGGCGTTGATCTTGGAGTCGCCGGTGGACGAGATTGAGATGACGCGGGAGCTTCTGAAGTGCTGATCACGGGCTGATCAGCACTACGAACAGGCAAGGAAGCGACGGAGGACGCAGGCGAAGGCGGGGCAAACTCGGACGACTGTGGCGGTGTGCCAGATGGAGTGAACAAGCTGATCAACCCGGGAAGCCGTTGCAAGGCCGTCCGGACTGATCCTGAACCGGTGTCTGTTTTGGTCCACCTATCCATGGTTTGCACCGCGAGATTTTTCAGGTCAGCGTTATGCTGAAGCCAGGCGCGATCATCAAGCTCTAGGGTCTCAAGTTTGACCCGAGCGAGATTAAGTTCATGCCGGCAATTTTCAGCCACTTTCCGACTCTCGCTCAACCTCTTCTGTATATCAGTGCGGCCGATGCGAGAATCAGAAAGCTGTTTGGTCAAGAGCTGGACCTGCTCATCCGAATAGCGAGCCTCAATCTCCCGACGCTCTACATCCTCGGCAGTACGAATCCTGTCGTGCAGAAGCTGATCACGGTCGAGACGGTGATCATCGATGCGTTGCAGATGATCTACCATCTCGACCATCGAACTCTTCATGGCTTCAATACGTTCGTCTGGAAGTTAACATGGAGAGTCAAATACGGATTACAAAAGGAGTGAATGAGATGAACGTACCCTGATTACGGATGGTGATAGCCATCAAGTCGATCAGCGACTGTAAGGAGGCGACGGTGTCCGAAGGCTTGGAAAGTCGAAGAGCAGCGAGGTCAGCTGACAACTGATCACGTTCCATCGTCACACCCTGAAAGCGATCAGTCAGGTCCCGCAGGTCTTGATCAAGCCGATCATGATCTTTGCCAAGCCGGTCATGATCTAGTCGGAGAGCCGACAGCTGGGCAGCCAGATCAGCGGAATCACGTGCCGAGGTATCAGCCGCGATCCGACGATCGGATAACTCAGCCGTAAGTGCCCGGTTAGTATCGTACAGAGAAACCAACTCGGGAATGGCACTTCGGAGCTCCGATCGTAGCCGACAAGCCTCCACGGGCCCCAACGTGAATGGGCCCGATCCATCTATCAGGCGAGTGAGCTACTCCAAAGAACGGAGAGGGCGATCGGACGGAGGTCGAGCAGGAAGACTCCAAGACGGTCGATACGAAGCGAGAGCAGTTGTCGGACGGATAAGGCTGGTCGTGATCGGCGTAGAAGTCGTGATCGGGGCGATCGCAGGGGTAACCGAGCTGGAGACAGAGGACGAAGAAGCGATCGGGCGGGCAGCCGAAGAAGACGAAGAAGGAAGAGGAGATTGGCTTGCGTCGGCCATGGTGATCACCAGAGAGGAAGTTCAAAAGTGAGTGAGTCGAACTGCAGTCGTTGTGCGGCTACAGTTAGTCTCAGGGGCGGCTGTGGTAAAGCGATCGGAAAATATTGGGACCGAAGTGGACCACACATGGCCGTTGATTGGTGACGATAGAACACCCATCAACATATGACGGTTGATGGGTGGGAAAAGGTTGATCACGATTAAGAAGAAAAGGTGATGGCCAACGGATATTTACGACGTGGAAGAATCAGCCAAGTATGGTCGTTAAGCCCAGTCCCAGGCACTGGCGGAATGATGGAGATCACAATCACGATCGTTATCACAGTCACTAAGTGGAGTTCCCGTGGATGTAATAAGAAATAGTGACTGTTGACATGACATACCAAGGGCAGGTGACCAGCCGATCTCAGAATGGTATAGTGGTTGAAGCTGGCTATGATACGAAGTTACAGCCTGATCGGCCTGTCATGCCCGAAGAATGAAGATCAAATGAAGAATGAAGATCGGGCAGGTGGATTAACAGGTTGTATGAGTGATGTGAACCTTTGGTTAGGACGAAGAAGACCTGACAAGGCCTGATCAGCCGAGATCGGTGTTGTATGGTTGTCCTGACGAGGCATAAAGATCGGAAGTGTGGTTTAGAAGATGAATTGAGTCGTGACGATGATGACCCAGAGCATTCCCGAGGTGACCAAGGGCTGATCAGCCTGATCACCACCTGATCACTTGGTCGATCACTATGGCGATCGTGATCAGGGCCGATCAGCCTCTGATCAGCGTTGATATGCAAGGGCAAGTAAGTTCTCGGTTTGGTCGGACTATATACGAAGTGAACAAGTGCTGAAGAGCAGGTCTCAAGTGGTCTCAAGGTCGTTTGTTGAAGATCAGGATGGGTTGAAGATCTTTTGAAGAGTCGGGTCGTGATCAGGGCAGAATCGGTACAGGCCAGCTTGAAGGTGCAGCCAGGATGGGCAAGAGGGTGTTACGCAACCGTGCGACGAAGTAAATAGGTTCGAAGTAAAAGTCAGGCATGAGTTGATGTATGGTACACAGGTACAGGACATTGCATATATAATAACAGGTTTAGATTTTCCCCCTAAAGCAAAGAGTCGCTCCGCCACGTGTGCGGTCATTGGGAGCACAGGGTTGATTAGTCCCCTCTTGCTCATCTATTTCCCGGTTAAGACGCGCTTAGACGCATTTTGGCTTACCGGAAGACCCCCGACGGGTTTGTTTTAGGTGATCGAACCTCACCCGCAACGCGCACGTGTTCGGAACACGTTAATAATATTGGTAAAGGTTTTGTGGAGATAACGTTTGTGGATTACTGTGGAAGATCGTGGATTGATCGCATTTTCTTGGTTTCGTTATATCTCTCTCTCATTGGCTGGCCTGATCAGACGAACTTCCTGATCAGTGCCTAGACACTGAATAAGTGTCGACCCCAACCCGTTCTCCGGTGAAGATTTCCACCCGAGGACACCCCCCGTCTCGAGAAGGTCAAACCCTCCGACCTGATCAAGATCATCCTTTTCGTCACCGAGTCCACCTAAGTGAGTGTAATCAGCCCCGATCGACGGGTACACAAGGTGAGATGAAGTTAAACATAGATCCTGACGAGCATGAAGACCGGCCAGATGACCGGGAGGATCAGATCAGTCACCACAATGGTGATTCATCTGATTCAGATGCTGATCAAGATCGACGGAGTACCCCCTCCGATAGTTGGTCGTCCGGGCCAGTGGGTATCCGGATTCCACCCAAGACTTCGGTCATGGAATTGGAAATCGGCTCCACCACAATGGTGCGCGTGCCCGGATCACTTGGTGACTCAGGATATCACCGTGATTCCTTTGATGATGAAAAAGATGTGAAAATCAAAGTGGAGAAAACTTTTTCGGGTGTATTGGAGGAAGGCGTATCGCCTCCGATGCTGTCCATTTCTAAAGGAAGCGATGATCGACCTGGTCTGGTGGAGTGCCAGGTCGAGATTAAAGACGAAATAACTCCCCACATGGCCCCGATCGGGGCCGATCTGGGTTATAGTAAAGTTGACTATAACCCAGGAAAGGATCGAGGTGTTAACCTTGATCCTATGCATAAGAAGAAAATGGAAAAAGACAGAAAAAATATGGGGGCGGATCATTGCGATCCACCTAAAAAAATATGTGAAACCTAAACCGAAGATCTTCGAGGAAGACGAAGAGAAGATCGAACCAGCCGAGAAGACCACTGTCCAGGATGTGGAACGACTGTTCTATCTTCGAGAGTTTCACAAGTTCCTGGCTACCAACCCAGTGATGAAGATCATCAAGCCTAAGATCATCGGGAAGCTGGAAGGTCGAGCGACCCGGCCGGTGATCACAGGCAGTCAACTTGATCTGATCAGGAACCTCTTGGCGCAGATCGACGAGGTTGGTTTCACTACTGGTGCCTTCGACGCGAATATGCTATTCGATCTGGATCAAGAGACGATCAGAGAATCTATGATCACCCTGTATGATTGTGGGGATGCCCTCTCTGCGCAAAAGATTGTGGACCCGCGTTCACAAGCTTATTTCGCCACCACATGCCTAGGCGGTTGCGCCAAGGCATGGGCGATGTGCCGCAGATCCACTGATGGATCTGCGTTCTTGACGTATCAGGATTTAAAAGCTTAGCTGAAGCTCAACTTTGAAGCTCCAGAAATGGAGCTTAGTTGCCGTGAAGAATTCATGGAACTCAGGCAAACTGAGCCTACATGCGTACGCTCAGAAAAATACAATATTTGTTATCAAATATTGCATACGAGCCGGTGCCCCCTGCCATGCCGGTCACTGGCTTCATGAAGAGACTGAATGACGGTCCCATCAAACAGAGTGTTTATCGGGTTCCCCCAAAGACTCTGAGGGATGCTATCGACCAAAGCTTCCGAGAGGAATTCAGCATGCGTTTTTCGTCAACGCATGCTGGGGGTAGTCGAAAAGCTCAACTACCTTTCGACTTTAACATGCCGCCAATGCAGCATGTTAATACTAACAACTTCCCACCAAGACGAAGT
>MIQA02020097.1:0-20536 GCA_001887855.2 Sclerospora graminicola
GCATAAAATTGATTTGGGCACCATATTCGGACTTAGCCGAAAATATAGTGTAAATATAAATGAAAAAGATGGACGCAATTATCTTCTTTAATACTTGTGCAAAAACTTATAGGAACGTTACCACTCGTTTCGATTGCAGCTATAATAGTACTTGTACTTATCTACTCATTCGATACCATCGTACAAGAATGTGTGTAATCATTGTTTCAGAAGAACACTTTAATTGGAAGAATAAATATGCTATAAATAGAGTAGGGATAGATAATCTACTATAACTTGTTTTTCTCTAAAATGCTTTCAATGATCCTTGTTTAGCATAATTAATTCATATTTGCTGAAGCAGGCATAGCCACCGAAAGCAATCTACTTTTTTGTCCGTTTTTAATTCCTGTTTAGCATATCTGCTATATTATCTAACATGTCATCTTAATCTATCTAATCTATTCTTTTATCTTTCCAACTAGCTTTATTAACACCTGAAAGCATTCCGTACGCAGCTAGCTTTCTGAGCATATTGCGATTTTTCGGGTGCAACATCTACGCGCCCTGTTAATTCACATCTATTTCTCACTCTGTTTTGCGCAGAATTTCTTGCCAGTTTTGTCAACTATGAGAATATTCAACTGCAAAGCTCGCCTGATGCAGATTGCAGTATTGATAGCTTAAAAAAGGAGGGACGGCATAAAAAAGATCAAATTCCAGTACTAGATAAACTAAGATTGACTGGTATAAAAACACATTTGCTAGAGATAGTTGGTTTTATTGTTAAACGTTTTTTAGCCTGCAACAACCAGAGAAATTGATAATTTGCTGCGAAAGTTAAAACCTTCTTCGACTTATTGTCAGCTTGACTATTTCTCGTCATGCAATTTAAGTAATTTTAACACGAACAGCATTTGTTTTGCTACATCGATGATCGAAGCAAACTATAAAACGGTGTCTACAGTACGAAGTCCTAACTGGTCTGTGGTGTGGGAACAAAGTACCACAGCGGTTGACAGCGTTAATTGGTCGTATGCAACCATGATAGCATTACAGTAGTGAATTTTTGGTAACTAAGTTTATAATATTTTTTAATAGACTCGCGTCCTCGTTTCTTTCAAACGCACATGTTGACATTATACGTCGAGAATCTATAGTACAAGGTTTTGCGATAGAGTCAGTATGTCGTGAAATAAATTCGATTTAATTCGACAAAGTCCGAATATGGTGCCCAAATCAATTTTATGCGGTGCCATTAGTGTTTCCCAAAAATTAATATAAATTTATTAAACATAAGATTGATTGCTGAATTTAGGCTGCGAAAACAGCACGATTAGCTCAAACTTGGAGTTGGGAGACATCTTCGATCTACTGTGGGGTCAGGACAGCCAATTATTTCCGGAGTGATGGTGAATGACACGCCCTTGCGCGCTTGCCGTGGAGATGTGCCATCATGTCCTTGTTGACCCAGGCACAGTCGCGTGATCGCTCCTGCTTAGCGTACAGTGCACGCAAACACTCCTGGCGGTAGTACTCTGTAAGGCAAGCTTCCATTTCTGATGCGCACGAGCACCCAGTGGTTAGTGCTAGTACTATTTTTGGAAATAGTACTACTTTCGGGATTTGGCTGCAGCCTTACTACTACTTTTGGAAAATACCCTTGTGCGGATAACCGTATGGGTTTTGCGGATATCATCTCCCAGAAGATTGGGAGATTCTAACCCTCACCCAAGGAAAATTTAACCCACGCCCATTTCCGCACCCATCAATAGTTTGACCAATATTGGGTCATTTAATAACGTATCCTCTGTACGAATAATATGAAGCACAAAAATACATCGTGAAAGTTGTTGGTGTCCTTGACGTCTATGACTTCGATTTTTAGAGCTGGCATTACCTCGATTTTGTATCACTTCGGAGTGCGGGGCGACCAGGAAGGTGAGCGATAGATGGTATGGTGAGCCGATTCCGATGTGCTCACAGATTGGAAAAAGTGGTCGTCGTCATGGTCTGACGTCATTCGTCTCAACCGTAACGCCATGGGAAATTCAGGGGTTGCTCAAGCCATTAGCCTCACTAATGAGGTGCACGACTAGGACCAAAAAAGTGATCATCGGAAGGGAAGCCAAGAAGTAGCGTTGTGGAGCTGCTATGGTAGTGGACGTTTTTCGGAAACAGCCATGGCAACTGTAGTTCCTCGCTACGTTCTCATTAAAAATAAGACGGAGGAAGCTATCAAATATGGGCAATTTGGTGCGCCTCGAAGATTGCAATTGGCTGCCACACTCCATTCCACTGGCCAAGCGCAAATAGGGAAAAGCTGCTGCTAGTGACTTTACTACGAAAGGACGGGGTGGAGTGGAAGCTTCCGTATCAGCTCGTTACGAACCACATATTTGAAACTCCGCGACCGAGATGATCCGTCTTGCATTTACATCTTGCAGTGTCAGATTGAATTAGTTGGTGGAATCGTTGCGTTAATCTTTCGAAGTGAGTTCAAGCGTTTCCCCCCGTACAGAATCGATAACTTGACCTACGTCACAAACAGACATAATGAGGTGAAGATAAGATTTTGATGAGCTACTACCACGATCTTGTTGCGCCTATTCGTGGGATTATTTGCATGGCACCGAGGGAAAGTCGTATTCTTCGTAAGCATAGAACCGTGCATTTCCTGGTTGTTGTAGCTCAGTGTCTCGATACTCATCAAGTGAGATGTTATGCGAGTGTCTTCGACTTCAAAGACGGGTGGGGACTGAGACAAAGATTCTGTAGAGATTCGAGAGTACAATCTAGACGTCATGGTCTTACACAAACGCATACAGCTTGACCGCTCGCTGCCATCCGAGCTTTTCTTGAATCCGGAATGCAAGGGATATTTACAAAAGAAGGATAGCATGCTCCAGTGGAACCGGAAGTACTTTTGACTGCATAAACACTACTTTGCTAATAAAGAAACGGTCCAAGAACTTCTGGGGGTAGTGGACTTGCAGATAGGCTCGGATGCCCCGGGTATTGGATTTGTCGTCATTTTTGGAAAGGACGCAGTAGCTACGTCAAAACGTGGGTTTAACCCGTTAAACTGTTTGATCTCGTCAATATCTGGAAGTCTTTTGGGGTAGGCTCAAACCAGAGGGGTCATAGAGGTGTTGAAGACGACTATGACGAACAAGGTCGATCCAGAAAACTGATACAATGTGCTGTCTTGTTAACTACATCAAGTACCTTTGCTTTGCGAGGAATCGGAGAAATTTGTAAGGAGAGTAGTTAAAAAGAGATCGGCTGAGACACATAACGTAACGCAGAAAGCTTTCGTAAATGGACATGATCTTGTGGATTTCTTGGTGAAAGATATAACAAAACACAGACACTTACAATAAGAGATGATGGAGCTTGGCGTGCTGAAGCCAGTGCACGTACCGACAAGTAAAGGTAGGCATCTTTTATAAGCTTTTAGTGCTCTAAAATGATGTGGTATTGATCAATTTTACTGATGACTCAGATTTGGATTCTGAAAGTAGCTCTAATGTAATAACATTTATTACCCCGCGAGAGAGCATTTCAACATCTGGTAAATTGGGCACAAAGTCTGCTCCGTTGAATCGAATCAATTTTCGACCATTACGCCACCCAACTGCTACGATTTAAAAGCTGAAATCCATAAGGTTGCTAAAATCTGGGTAAGGCGACTTCGTGTTTTGCCAATCAAGGTAAACAACCTGATGACATAAAGGAACGAACGGAGGAAATACTGACAACTAAAGACGATGCGACAGGTTCCAAATGCGAAATCGTATGTGAACGTTCGTATTTGTGTAGATGGTCCCACAAAGGTGCTCGAGCTATTCGAAGGTGGAGAGGAGGATTTCGACGAATAGGAAATTCGACGTAAGATATCAAACACAGCATCTGGGTATCTGGTTTCTCTTAGTCCAAGTGATGGCTCGACCTATTCCTTGGGCTCACTGACATCTGGTCTTGCACTTCATTTACGAATGGACGGAATTGGTATCTCGTGTGTAAACGATCTTCCAATGGAGCTCGAGTATATCTATCTTGACCGAATCAGTCTCCGTTTCTCGTGACTTAAGTATGCAGATGAACGTCACATTCGATGACCTACAAATTGATAATCAAAGTGTAGAAGCGACATTAATCAAGTTACCTAAGCTGTCCTTGTTAAAAAACAATGCTGCAATCGTTTTTTTTTTCGAACTTGGGACGGTTCAGCACAATAACTGGCATTGATGAAGATCTTGCAGCTATGGTCAATCAAGGCACAGAATTAGATGGTGACCATATCGACGACGAATTACAAGGAAATACCGGTACGGGCCTGACCAGGCGAATGTTGCTGCAATGTACTGCTGTTTGTGGTCCAATAAACATGGCAACACGGATTACTTCAAGCATTGCTCGTTCTGGTTGTATCCAGTCATCATCCAATTGGATGAGGACTTCTTAGTGTCAGCTCGAGCATTTTTGACGGCCAGCCGAAACGATTTACACAAGAGTTCTGAGACATCAACTTGAAATATAGGAAGCATCTTCCCAACTGCTAATATGCCTTCAGCAATCAGCTGAAGAGAACCACGTTTGTTTTGGTTTAACAAACAATAGACCATAGCCGTCGCCAAGTGATTATGAAGTGCGAGAAAAGGGGACACAGAAAGGTAGCCGAGACTTGAATTTGTCGCTTCATACAGCCCTCGTCGCTGACCCGCGGATCTTGCTTCATTTCAATTCATTGTTCACATTTCGCAATGGATTGGTGCGCTGGCTTCCGAATCCATTAGACAAAAAGGTAGAAGAGGGAGACTATGTAGAAGCACAAGAAGAGGAAGTCAAGAAGGACCAAAAGAGGAAGACAAGAAGAACAAGAAGAAGAAAAAGAAGAAGAAGACGTTAAAATCTTTCCGTTTGAGGTTATCGATGACGAATGGTACTCAACAAAAGAAATTAAAAGGAAGATGGACAAGGAAGGCAAAATTCTTAGTAACAAAGAGCGAAAGCGTATTAAAGAGGAACTAGAGCGTCGGCCACCACAGAGGATTTCAATTGGGAAAATACGACGGATATCCACATTGAGCATTACTACGTACAACAAGCTATTGTACGACAATGCATCACCGCATATTAATGCTGGTAGCAAATACGTCTTGTGTGTCCAAAAGGTCAAGTTAAGATCACGATTTTGAAGATGATTGCGCTACGATTTTATGACTAGCTGTCACTCATAAACGCATCGACTGCCGAGGCCCGTGCGCGCTGTCAAGATACTAACTTGAACTTTTGTTGTTGTGAACAGACCAACGCTAATGAAACAAATAATCCAACTCAGCTTGAAATTGCGCTATTTGGTGCTGGATCTCATCACTCGACAGCTCTGCATTTTGCATGCACCTTTCTTCGCACGACTGACTACCTTTTAAAGCTATTGTAACAAATATTGGACAAGTAGGCGTCATTCCGTTGATCCTTTGGCGAGTACGAGGTCGTGCCTTTGTAACTCATGTTAACGTGTTGGGAACACTCATCCGGATATGACCCAATAAGGGTCAAGCTATCGATGGGTGCGGAAATGGGCGCGGGTTAAATTTTCCGTTCCAGAAGATTGCAACTCGATTTTTTCGAATCGAATGGTGATTGGGTAAGAAAGAAATCGAATGTTTCTGATACTCTATCTAAAAAGGGAGCGCTTGCTTCTGAGAACAGCCATTTAGGTTCATCATGGCTGAGAAACATTCGGTTCCCGTTTTGCTGCCCCGCTACTCATCGCGCCTCTTTCGATCCTCGTTCTCCACGTGCTTGTCGGTGATTATGGCCTTGCGCAGTGAGATTTGGGGCTGTGCGTTCGTTGCGCTTGTGGTACTGCTCACGTCACTCAACTACTGGCGCAATCCCGTGAAAGGCTGGCGTCGAACAGTCGACATGGCGGCGGTTTTTGGGGCTGCCATCTATCATGTTTATTGCTGCATTGTGTTATGTCAAGATTCACTTGTGCAGATTCTGTACGCCCTGGTGGTGGTCAACTCGGGCTATTGCTACTTGAAGGCACGTAAGGCTCCGAACCAAGATGTGTCATCAGCGTGGCACTGTGGTCTGCATTTGCTGGGCAACGCCGCCAACGTGTTACTGTACCGTGGCATTGCCACGTGAAGAAGAGAAGAAAGAATTTGACACCAGTACTATGGTCTTGTAATCTTACCAATAAGTAAATACCTACTAAAAGAATTTTAAAAAACTGTAAGTCATGTATGTTACATACACGTGAATTACCAAAGAAGAAGTTCTCAATGGTTCTGAATAAAGGTGTAGATACGTTCAAGAGTGAGAGATGGTAAAATGCCGAGACGGTACGTAAGGACTGATATTCGTCCAGCAACGAGATGGAATGTTTACTTATCCACCACATCAGATTGTTTTTAAGTACTCAAACCTGGCGCGTAGTTGGAGAATGGTAACTTTTCCTACTCTTTGAGCATTCCTACCGCTCGCATCACAGATTCAGCGATTAGTGTGACGGCCACTTTACCACCAGAATCCAAGATTTAGGTGGGACGACTTCAAAAAGAAGACAAGAGCAGAAGGAATTCGTGGCAACTTGTTCCTTATGATAGGCTTGACGTCCACCTCAGCCCCATGAATACGATAGCATAATATGTTGCCATAGCATCGCCTTCGTATCAATTTCGAGAGCAAACTTTCTGGAAGCATCACGCATGTGTTTTTTGTCGTGAAAGCTGCTGGTTGCAAGTTCGTTTTCCTATCGAGTGGACGTGTGATATCAGCTTCTGGGTGCAGATCATTTATTTACAAAGAAATCGTGCAAAAACGATTGCGAGCAAATAGCTCCTGACGAAAACTCAACAAGTTGGTGACACTTTGAGCGACAGAAAACAATTACAACTGCGATCACGAAAATGTAATTGGAAAGTAACGGTACCGGTACCCTCAAATTGCTGGCTGCATTGCCATTGCGTTCGTTACCTTAGACGTTAAAATAGTACCATAGCACGGAAACCACTAGTGCAATAAGTGTTGGTCCGAGAAACGCTACTATGACTCGCCCAGACTGGGCAGATTGTGCTGATTCTTGAATTTTCTTCGAAGGTGAGGAAGCGCTGCGCTTGGCATTCTCGTCCCCTTTTTTTTCTCGACGCTGCTTCAACTACGACAATTGCAACAGATGATGGTTAGAGAGCTGATAATCATCGCTTCTTCAACTCACCGTCAGTTCCAACTCGTCGATAGTCGTCCGAAGTTGCCAAGGGACTTGAATTTCCAGCTTCTTTAGCTCATCAATTAATTGTCGACGACAAGTCACAAAAGCTTCGTACTTGGTCACCACTTCCTCGCCAAATTCATCGTCACGCTTTGCTTGTTGGTGTGCCGCTTGCAGGTCGTCGTCAACGGCGTACAACTCGTTTAGCTTGTCACGAATTGCTTTGGACTTGTCGCCGAGAGGCTCAAGGCCCTGCGTCAATAACGACCGTGTATTCATTGGACAAAACTACGTTATCATTACACTACATGTACGGTATACGGTATACATGTACAGTATGTATCAATATTGTTTTAAGAAGACCGAGAAAACCGGTGCAATACTTATGCAATGCTCATAGCTCCACGACATCGTTACGACGTTCCGTGCTGTAGTGGTTGGTGGCATCGCCATTCTGATAGTTGATGCCGTTGTTATTGTTGTTCACATTCGGGTACTGAGACTGCAGAACCTGTTGTTGGCCAGCGTAAGCCTGAGGGTGGCTCGGCGCACGGTCCTTCCTTCCAGCGGGTGTCTCGTCCTTGAAATAGTCGTGCGTCGTCTGTTCTTCCTGGTCGTAATTGGCATTCCGCTGCAGCTTCATCTTTTGCCAGAAAGTGTACAACGATCGAATCATAAGAAGAGCCAGCACGAACAGGTTGAGACCGACGATCGCCACGGAGATGCCATTTTGAAGGCTGGTTGGAAACCCATCGCTCGAAGCAGCAGTGACCAAAAAGAAGGTCAACACGAGCACAGCGATCTTCATGACAGAGACAAAACTGGTGGTCGTCTGGACAAACTTTGAGTGGTGTGGGGACTGAATTTCCAGGTAAAAAAAGAAAATCACATTGATTGCGAGAATCAAGGCCACTTGTACTTTGCCTGACATGCTCGCGCAGCCAGTGATTACCCCCGTCGTCAGTGCAAGCATCATCTTGGCAGCAAAGAAGTAGCGGTTCTTGAACTTGTACTCCTCATAGAGAGGCCCATAGCGCATATTGACGGTTTTTTTCAAATGTTGCACCGTCCCGACATCAGCGATATCCGCCTCGTGTTTCTTAATAACAAAGTAGCCGTAGACGAGAATACCGGCAGCGAGGAAAATAATTGGCAGCAAAGCCAGCAAACACTTTGGGTCCGTGATACTCTCGTACTTTGTCGAGTAATAGATTTGAAATGTCGCAGTCACGCCAATAGTATACTGTGACAGGATAGCCACAAGCACTTCGAGCCCAATCATTTTGTCAAAAAACTTGTTTAAATACTCATCTCGAGGCATCATAATACCCGAAATCAGATACCCGAGACCAAATAACCCCACGACACTGGCCATGATACAAAAGACACCGGCTAGTGTCACGACAAAGAGCATATCTTCGTTAATATTGAGCTGACGAGCGTATTTTTCAATCCCATTGAGCTGCGTCGTGTCGGTCGAGTTCTTGGTGCTCAGTCGACGGCTGCTCGTGCCAGGAGACGAGCTAGGACTGTTTTTTTTCGAATCGGGTTTCTTGAGCTTCCCAAAGGGCAAAAACGTGAACGCAGAGGGGGCCATTGCGATGCCAAACTGGGCCAAAGCCGACGACTTGCCATCGAGCTGCAGCTGATTAATGAGAACACCAAATTGGCAGATTTCAACGGTCGTAATGGCCATGGAAGAACCAGCAGCCGCGAACGAAGCACCGGCAGCATTGACACCACCCACAGCGGTACTGGCGATCGCAGCAATGCCCGTGACGGCTACCGTCACCCCTGCAACACTTTTGGACGTGGCTGCTACCACCGTACCAGCAGTGGTCGTATTATCTTTGGTAATAATGCCATAAGCTTCATCTTGTTGACGCAGCTCTTTCTTCGCGGCATCAGCTAAAGTTCCAGTGCTCGAGATATCCACGAGCGTGGCAGAGCAGGTGCACGACGAGAACGAACTCTCGGACGAGTAGGCGCACTGTTCCGAGGCGGACATTGTCGAATTGGACAAAAAGGAGGACACGGATGATGAACTCTCTTCGAGGGCTGCGAGGACCCCACTTGGGAGAAACGATTGAATACTCAATCCATTATAGACGGGCGATGAGATGCCGTTCTCGGCACCGTAGACCCAGACGTTGTTTGTGCATGCTGGGAACGAGCAAATCGATACACACGTGGAGCCAGACGTACTGCCTACACTTCCACTGTAAATCACACAGCTCGATGCTGCGACTGCAGACGCGACATCAATCCCAAAGCCACCGCACTTGAGACCTAACTTGTCCCATTGCGAGTAAAAGGTGCTGTCACATGCCAACGTGCCTGAGCTTGTCGAGACTGAGTCGACGGAATCAGTCGCGTTAGAGCTTGTAGTCGTTGTATTCGTTGTCGCTCCGGACGTCGCAGTCTTATCAGCTGTCGACGTTGTTCCTGTGGTCGGAGTGGTGGGTCCAGTTACTGAAGCTGTTCCTGTTGTTGGAGTTGTTGGAGTTGTCGCAGTTGTTGAATTTGTGGCGGTAGTTGCCGTTGTTCCCGTTGTTCCTGTTGCGCCTGTTGTTGGAGCTGTAATTGCATTCGTGGCGGTAGTAATAGCTTGCAATTTACGCACATTAAGCGATACGGAGGCAGTATTCTCCGTTTTTGTAGGGGTTACTGATTCCGAGGATGGTGGGGTAGATGGCGTGGGAGATGGTGTGGGACTTGTGGACGGGGTAGTTGACGGGGTCGGAGTAACTGGTGACAACGTCGTTATCTCTGGCGTCTTGACAGTAGCCGTCGTTTCGGTGCTGGTAGAAGGCTTTGTCGTTGTTGTTGACGTCTCGGTTGTTGCTGGCGGAGTCTCGGGAGTCGATGCAGGCGTGGGAGGCCCCGTTGTTGTTGTTGAGGGCGACGAATCGCCAGTGCTTTTCATCGATTCATTCCTGCCCGCGGCTGCTGTCGTATCTCGTGTAGAGGTCTTGTCTCCATCGGATGTACTGGTTGTATTCGTATGAGACGAGTTGGAAGCGATGCTGCCTACATCCGGCGTCTGGTTGGCGTGGCTACCGCCAGCATCCATGAAATCAGAGCCCGAGTCCGGGATGATATCCGACGATGTCGTGTCACTTTCCTCGTCGCTACTTGAAGAGGGCGATACCATTTGTGTAATGGGGTCTGCGAGCGTAGACGTCGTACGCGACTGCACTAACACGGGGCACGTCGTTGCCGCGTAGACGGTATGACCAAGCGTTACGACGCCGAGCAGTGCTAACAGTCGCCCAGTCATTTTTCACACGATGATGAGCTTTGGTCTTTTGTAGCTTTTGTAGCTTTTCGATCGCTTGATGATGATTTTCTTAGTTGGTTGTTGGATAGTTGGTTGATTGTATACTCTTCCTGGCCAATGCGATGGTTTGCGGGTTGAGGAAAGAGTGCCGCTCTTACCGAGGTAGAGAGAGAGAGAGTGAGTGTGCTCTACGGCTTTTTAGTGAATGGAGCAGAAACAGGGCGTTCGTTCTTTCAGAGGCACCTGCTCACTGGAGAGCAAGTCCTTATGCCCTACCCACACAAATTGCGTGCCGCTGACGATTGAACGAAAAAAATGTCAAATTTGCAACCCACTACATGAACCAAATAGTGGCATAACTAGTTACATGTACATGTATTTGAATTTTGAAACATGCCTCGTTGACTTTGCGGTGTGCTGTAAGTTTATTTTTCAGTAGGCAAGTTTCAACTTTTCGCGAGATGTGCGAAAACTAACCCATGATGTCATCATGATGAGCGCGAGAATATGCCTTGCGTCGACAATCGTGTGGTTACACATATCGTTACGCTCTGGGAGTTGTCTGTTCAAATCCAAGAAGTTGCAGCGACTATTGGAATTCATGTACATGAGCATATACCACCCACCCACCCCTCACAGCGGCGTCCTTCGCGCGCGATAAACAAGCTGAAAAGTTCCTGTCGGTGGAAAAGCTAACACGTTTTGCAGCGTCGCAAATGAGTCTATGCAAAAATCGCAAGGGGCGGTAAAGTTTCTTGAAAGTATATGAAACATAAACTGCACTAAGCACAGTGCTAGAAACGGCATACAATGCAAAAGGGCAACAACCACTGGGGCCCACATACGATAGAGCAAGATTACAAAGTGCATGTATTTTAATAATAAAATCATGTAATGACAACAAAATGCATTTAGCTCATACCATAGCAATTTTCGAACCCCGCTGTCCACACACGCTTACTGTCATGCTCAATTTTCGAGAATTAATTTTCAGGGCAGTTGCTGTGAAGCTTCTTTCACTATCGCTTCGTTGTTAAACAGAACTCCGACCGTGATGGTGACCGTCGGCTTTATGTTAGTCATCATAAGCGTTTGTACTTGTAGCCTAACTCGAAGGAGTGTCTACTACCAATACATGACATAACTTTACGGTTATATTCGAGTCTATTCGAGAAAAAAGAAAGTTGGTTTTATTTGAGGAGGGTTGGGTTGGAGCATTTACCCCAGGTGGGTTCAAATACAGTAGAGGGATGGGGTTATAAAACAGGTTTTACAGTACCCTAAAATGCATGTCATACATGTACATAGACGACTGCCACTCACAGGAGCTGCTTTTACGCAAATCGTAAAAGCTATATTAGTTACCTTAACTTATTTTAGGAATAATCCTAGTGATCCGAAATTAGGCTCGAGTCATACGTGCGCGTCCTCTCATATCGAGACGCGCGGAGATAACACAGTGTTTCTACGTGTGGACTAACTTGGTACACACTTCGAGCCCCACGTCAAGCATACAAAAAGTTAGTATTTTACACATAAGTTTGGTATTTTGCACATAATTTTAGGTAGCCCTTATCGCCAAACAGATGCCACAATTTATTAAGAGAATTATAAAGATCGATGAGCAAGTACGTTTGGTTCAAACAATTCGGGCTCAAGTGGAAGGGTGTCTCGTGATGGACTTAAGTGGGGAAAGTCAGATCAAGGAAGCCTATTTAAGTACGAAATGTCTACAAGAAAGTGTAGCTACCGCAGCAGTAACGCGTGGGACTGGAGGAGTAATGCTGTGGAGGATGGTTGCCCAAGTAAAGAGTATAAGTTACGATGGAGTGAAGCACGCCTTGTTTTTTCACTTCTTCACGCGGGATATGGCGGCAAAGTTCGCAGGGATGAAGGTACCATTCCATAGGTTCGACCATGACATCGCCAAGATCGGCATGGGAAGCTCAAGTTGATAGTAATGGAAAACGATATGAGCAAAATGGCTTCTACTCGTGTGTTCTTAAGAACATCACCAGATCAGTCGATTTATTAAAACTATCTGGTTATTTGCGTACGATTTTGGGAGTGGATTTCCAATTGGACGATTTGGACAAAGGAGGTCCCTACTCTGACACTTCAACTTTGTGGGAACTGATAGTGGAGTCGGATGCTTGTCCATCAGCACTACGGGGAATTAAAAGAATTTATTGGGGACAAACCATGTTAGTCGTGGAGCACCCAGCAATGAGAGGAAGAAGACAGTGCCTGCGATGTGGAGAGGCAGGTCACCCGATGAGGAAATGTACAGCGCCTTTAGAAGAACTCCTAAAGTCGCATTGTTTACAAGTGGATTTAGAAGATTTCAAGAAGTTCACCCCCCAGCAACAACTTTCCGAAGCATGGAGGAGCTACGGGATCAAGTGGAGGCAGTGCGACTATGCCAAGGCGAGAAAAACATTCGGACAGAGGTGTGGTGTAGTCGCTCTCAGAAAATCTTCCTGAGACGCGAACACCCACGGGGGTCCCAGACGACTGACTACCGGAGGGGGCACTCCGTCCATCCGAGTCATGATCCGACCCGGCTCCATGCCGGCTGGATCGGTCGCTTCCATCCGCTTGATCGCGACTGCTCGAATGTTGCATGTTGAAAGCTCACCTTATGTACCCGTCAGTACTGGGTGGTTAACTCTCCTGGTGGACCCTAGGGCGAAAAGTGTAAATCCGTCCAATAGGGAGATGAGGTGTAGGACTAGGGGTAGCTCCTGGGCGAAATCGTCACCGGGGAGCTCGTTGGGCAATACACTTGAACTTTGTATAGTGCCGGCTGGGCCGAGAATAGTCGATCGGCCAGCTAAACCAATAAGACACTTGAAGTTTGTATAGTGCCGGCTGGACCGAGAATAATCAATCGGCCAGCTAAACCAATAACAATGAAAGGCGAATCCAAATGTGTATATGAGGCAGATACAACTCCACACTCTTCCACAGAAGGCCAAAATGTCACCACTTCCCAATATTTAATACCGTGTTCAAAACACGGGCGACTTGAGGTGAGTATACGAAGTCGCCGCGACTCCCGGTCAGGGGACTTCCGGTGGGTTAACTTAACCTTCCCGGGCAAACCAATAACAGCAAGAGGGGACCTTGTTAGCCCTCTGCGTGAACCAATAAAGCGACTTGTGTCTAAGAAAGCGAAACGTATACTGATTTATCCTATGTCCAATACTCCCTTTGTGTAACCTACCTCAAATAACACGCCTGACCAGTCATGTACCTTACCCACGCAAACCGGCTAACTCCGACTCTGTGTACCGGTACGGCCGGTACACCAACCCCAAATGGTACCAACCCGGCCGGTACACCGAACCCATATGGTACCAGTCCGAATGGTACATTGTACCCGGCCGGCTCGGCCGGATAGCCACCCATCCGCGCCTCCCGGCCGCTGACGCTAGCAATCCCTTGGCAGCCTCTCCTACGATCCAGGTGCCTACTCCTTCCACTAGAACAATCCTCTTCTTTCAGGCTCCCTTCTCTCCATCCTTACGAACAGTCCGCCATCTTGGCCGCCCGCCATCCGCGCCTCGGCCGGCAAACATCCATAGTCCTCCCGTCTGCTCAGCCTGCCTGCCCGACTATCCACGCCCCTTGCCAGGCCCGCCGGTCCGATTTCCAGCCTGGCGCTACCTGGCCGCTTGTAGACTTCCTCGGCGGCGACTATCCGGCGCCTACACCCTTGGCCCTTATTTCCACCAATCAGAATGCGCCCTTTGGAAAGCACCTTGCATTATTTTATAAGTCGCTTCACCACAGCCGCCCCTGAGTCGCAACACGGCCGCACAACGGTCGGGACACGATCTCACTCGAACTCACTTGACCCGATACCGCTCATCCATGCCTCGCTTTGGTACGTCACCCCACCACTTTATAACATCTCCATGGACTCGGTCGGTCTCCGCACTGGCTAGCAAGCATGCCCACCAATACTGACATTGTCTTGATTAATCTCCAGTCTTGCAAATTGACAAGGCCAACGTCTGCCGTCTTGTTCTCGTGGACGACGACTCGCCTGCCAGCGGGGTAGAGATCGCAAAACCGCCGCAATCGTCTCGCACTCCAGATCTGGTGCTGTCGACCGCCGACGCCGAGGCTGCACTCCGCGTCCACAGCCAAGCCTGCGGCGACCGTGACAGACTGAAAGCCGTCGTCTCTTCCCTTCGTGCGGAGCTTCGGTCCCGTCAGGACAGCTATGAAGCTCTGTCTCAGAGCTTCCAAACTTCTTGCGCGATGCTGGACCGCCTGAACCCCCGGGTTGTTGAGCTGAAACTCAGTCGCAAAACAGCGGAGGATGAGGTGGCCCGCCTCAGGGCCGTTGTGGGTCAGCTTACGGACGCTCTACAACGAGCGACCGCGCCATCCGCCCCCATCTCCGAAACGGCGGGGATGGAGAAAAGGCTGGACGTGTTGACCGCCCAGGTGGATAGCTTGGAGCATATCCAAGCCGACTTGATCCGCCAACTCGCCGCTGCCAACCGCCGGGCTGATGAAGCCACCGTTCGGGGTCCACCTCCAGAAATAATCAATCTCCAAGAAAAGGTGGCCGATCTCGAATGCCAAGTCGCCGTCTTGACAGGAGAGCGAAACCGCCTCCGCATGTTGGAAGACGTCGTCGAGCCTCTCCGGTCCGCCAATCAGGAATTGGTCCAACGATCCAAGCTTCAGCGTAAGTGCCTCATTTCCTCTTACGTGATGACCCAGTCGCTTACAGTTTTTATTTTCTTGTCACTCCGCAGTTCAACAGCTAGAGCTGCTGAAACAGCAATCTGCTACAATTCCAGACATGTCTCGGGAGCTCACGCATCTTCGTACCCGGCTCCGCCAGGTGTCCCAAGACCTGGATAAGGTGCGGGATAACCGCGACCACCTGCGCGACTCCCACGCCCAGGCCCTTCGCCAAATCACGGACCTGGAGCGGCAGTTGCAAGAAGCCACTTCTCGGCAACAGGAGTTGCGGTCTAAGCTGTACCGGGCCCGCCAGGAGAATTCCGACGCCCATGCCATACTGGCTCGGGCGGACCGTGTTTGTCATGCCATGCTGGATAAAGAGGATCGTTTTAGGTCCTTGTTGTGTGGACTTCAAGACCAGCTCGAGGCGACTCGGAGCCAGGTCGCTCCCCTTTTGCAAGCTCCTCCCAAGGTACGGGAATCCGTCTTGTCTGTCTTGGGAATGGTGGATCAGTGGAAGACTTCTCCGCCGAACCCAACCCCGTTATCCGCTGCGGCAGGGTCGGAACCCGAGGAACCTCCCGCCTGCTCCGACTCGCCCCTTGCCGGTCCCAATTCTTCGTCCGCCCCGACAGGATCGCAGGGCCAAAAACGTCCGGCCGGCTCTAGCCCCCTTTTGGCCGATGCCAGCCCGCCTAAGAAGAGGAAGCAGAGCGGATCCCCACCCTCGCGCCAATGTCCTCCAGGCAAGTCGGACGACGGGGAAGAGCCCGGGTCGGAGAGCGAGGACAGCCTGTTCGCGGAGCGGTCCCCTCTTCCATCCCCTCAATACACTCCCGGTAGAACCGGTCTCACCCCCAGTTCTAACTCTGAAGAGGACTCGGAATCCGAAGCGGCCGCGCCCTCTTCTGAGTCAGCGGCCGTGCCCTCTTCTGAGCCAGCGGCCGCGTCGCCTAATCCTTCTTCGGACTCGGGGCCATCCTCCCCTTCGGTTATCTATGACGATGACGAAGAAGACGAGGATTACGAGGCTCAGCGAGTCAACGTTGCACTAACCCGTTCTCGCGCGGATACCCGTCGCCGCCCTTTTCGTTCCGGTAGGCGAACGATGGGTCAAGTGGAATCCGATCAGATCATCGATCTGCAGACTCCGCCGCCGGCAGGTTTTGGTTCCGGGGAACATGAGCCGTCCGACCCATCCTTGCTTCCCAGCATTGTCGACGCCCCGGCCGCTCCGGTCGCGTGTAACTCGAGTTCCGACGGAGTGGCCGAGGAGAAAGTGGAAGACAACGACGAGGACATCCCTGATCAGTGGTTGACTCCTCCCGACCTGAGTGACTCAGAAGAATCTCTCCCCCAAGCTCCGGCCAAACAACGACGATCAACCCCGGCCGGGTCGCGAACTACACGCCGGCCCCACCGACCGGCAGCCAAGCCTAAGGTCCGGCGGAGTGCTCTACTTCTTACGACCTCTTTTCCCAAACTTCCGCTTCTGTGGTTATCGGGAGGGCGTTTCCCCAGTGGGGCGGATCGGTCTGTCATACTGCCTTGGCCAGTCGAGCAACTGAGCAATACCAGCCTGGCTGATATCTCCAGTTCCCTACTCGCTCACTCTCTGTCCCGTCCGCCTCTCTGGTTATTCCCACGATCTTACAGGGCGCCGTCTCCAGAGACTTGGGACCCTGTCCTGATGAGGTCGGGCGCCATCGACACACTCATGGAGACCGAACCGTGGAAAATCTTGCACACCAAGATGCCGGATATGGGGCTTCCATCCGATCCATGGTTCACGGAATTCAAAGCGAGACTTCATGATTTCACCATGGCTCACGCTCGGGCCATCTGGGAGTCTACCCACTTCCTGTACATCTCGGCCGAGGACAAGCGAGCGGACGAGTCCCTCCGCAGGTACTCCCTTGCCCGTAAGAATCGTCGGGGACGAGCTTCCGAGGCGTGGGTCCGTCTGTGTGCGTTCATCATGGCGGGTATCCGGGATGGTAAATGTGACTTGGACCTGTTTCTCTTCCCGTTCATGCTCCATCTACCAAACCGCAGGAGCGGAAATGCGGCGGAAGGAGGGACGTGGTATCCCGGCCTAGGTGCGTTGGATCAGACCACCTCTCTTTCTCAATCTTTGGCGGCCATTGACCAGCAAGATCCTTGGCGCAATCAATACCGCGCACGGCCCTCCGACCACCCTGGGCTTCGCGTGACTCGGCTCCGAGGCAAGTATAGTCATCGACGGGGATGAGTAGTCGGGCTTGCTTTAATTCTTCTATTTCTCTCAGTTTTCCTTTTTTAATATATCCATCCGTTCTTCTTCCGTTCCCACTCCAAACATTCACTGTTGACTACTAACCGTGGTTAGCCTCGCCAGGTCTGCTCGGGGTCCGCCTAGAGGGACCTTTCATTGCTGCAGGGCACTTCTTGGTCCGATCGGGCGTGGACGCCCTGTTCCCAGTCGCGGTCGCTATATTCCTCTTCCACGGGACGGATGGATTCGGGCGAGGGACCCTCGTCTCTAGCGGCCGGTTTGATTATCTCCGATAGTTTGTTCATCTCCGCCAATTCGTCCAACAATCCTGGATCCGAAACGGTGAGTCCGATCTGATCTCGCATGGCCAAGGTGGCCAGATGGTCTGCGCTGTTATTCCAGTCTCGTTTGACGTGCAGCAATTCGTGCTCCGGCCACCTCCGCAAGGCGGACATAACCCGATCATTTAGCAGTCTCAGCCGCGGCGCCTTGCAATCTATTTCTCCGGTGATTTGCCGGATCACTAGGTTGGAATCACCGCATATGATGATCCGCCCCTGTGTCCGGTCAGCCAACAGATCTAGGGAAAGCAGCAGTCCTCTATACTCCGCTTCGTTCACCGTGATGCCAGGCGTGAAATCCGAGGCGGCCGCGATCGCCTTCCATTCGGGCAGCTTCCACAAAATGGCACTATAGGCCCCGACCCCTTTCTTTACACTCGCCGACCCATCGAAACTCAAAACCATTAGTTTCTCCGTGGGTCCCACTGTTGGCGGCGGCAATACGATAGTTTGTCGAGGCTGCTTCCGAGGTGCGATCGCTATCAGTGCTTCCTCCACTTCCGCCCTGGGAGTAATGCTGGCAGCCAGTGTGCCCAGTATTTCCTCTTCCCCTTTAGTACACTTAATCACTTCGAGGGACCACTGAGACAACAGAGCCGCCCATCTCCCCAGCCGACCGTCAATCCCATTCGCCGTCAGGAGCCATGATAGGGTCGACCGTCTGGATAGTACTTTGATAGTCCGAGACACCAGCATAGTATAACACACATCCAAGATCCGTAATAGAGCCAGAACCTCCTTATCCACCAACCCATAATTAACTTCATTAACTTTCAAGGTCCGGCTGGTGAAGGTCACGGGACAGTACACTCCATCATGATCTTGCACGAGAGCGGCCGAGATGGCCCATTTGTTAGCGTAGATGATGACCACCGGAGTCTTATTAACATCGAAATGTTTCAGGACCGGTGTGGTCGCCATCTTCGCTTTCAACATGCCAAAAGCCACCATCGCTCGGGTCATATGGTCGTCCGGGCCGGCCGCGCCGGGGTCCGGCGGCCGGTCGCTTGTCTGGGCAGACAAGGGCGCTTCCCCATTGGCTGAAATACCCGAGAAGGGCGATTCCTCATTGGCTGAAATACCCGAAAAGGGCGCTTCCTCATTGGCTGAAATTGCCGGCCCGGCTTGCGTCTCCGCTTGCCTATCCTGCTCTCTCAGCTTATGGTAATCCACCTCCCGCAACTCATACACGACCGCCGCATAGACTGCAAAATCCTCGATGAACCGACTGTAATAATTCAGGCTGCCCAAAAAGGATTGCATAGCCTTTAGGGATCGCGGGAAGGGCAGATTACTCAAGGACTCGAAATCCTTCGGGTTAGCCTCCAATCCGGCAATCGACACTTGATGACCCAGATAGGTTACCTTAGTCTTTCCCCAGAAACTCTTAACCACACTAATTGAAAGATTCCACTTTTCACACGTAACCATCAGTTTTTCCACTTTGTCACACAATAAATCCCAGGTAGTTGCCGTAACGAGAATGTCATCAATGTAAGACCGCCGCCCCAAAACTGAAGGTTTTGGGTCGGGGTCCGGGTCACCTTCGGCGAACACATCCCCGACCAGAGCCGGATCTTGATCCGCCTTGATCTTGAAGTATCCGTACAGCGCGTTATCTATCAACCGTTGATAAATCTGCGGGGCATTCTTCAGACCGAACGGCATCCGGTTCCACTCGAACAACCCGAAGGGCGTCACGAATGCAGAGATCTCCCGTGCACGATCGGTCATAGAGACCACCCAGAATCCACTGGCCATGTCCAATGAGCAATACCCCAAAACTTTATCCAAGTCCTCCAGCAGGTCGTTTATCAGCGGCATCGGATAAACCATCAGCTTCGTCAGCCGGTTCACCAACCGGTAATCGATGCACAACCTTATATCCACCCCATTCTTCTTAATAATAATTACAATGGGCGAAGCCCATGGCGAGGTGGACGGCTGAATTATCTTGGTGGCCAGCAGACCCTTGATAAGCTCTGAAAGCTTTTCCCGATACTGGGGGGCGACTCTTCGGCATCTCTGTGCCACCGGCTTGGCGCCTCCCACATCAATATCACATACCGCCCCATGGGCGGCCGGAGGAAGTGCGTTCCCTGGTCCGATCAACAGATGTCGTTTTTTCCATATAATATCCTTCAATCTGCTGATCTCCTCCGGGGTGTTCACATCCGGGTCTCCCACTTGTAGATCGTCGATAGTGACCGCTGGGGGGCAGGGGGTCACCTCAGGTAACACCGCCATCTGCTCTTCCATGCCTTCAACGTATAGCTCGCCCCCTTCATGAATGCAGACTTGATCGGCTTCGGCTGCTTCGGGATCTTGGTCGGCCGGCTGGGCCGATCCGCCTTCGGCTATTTCCGAATTCTGCTCGGCCGGCTGGGCCGATCCGCTTTCACTTCGGTCGTCACAACTGTCATCGGGGCTGACCGTATATGCAACTCTGCTTGGTCCTTTCTCCCGACCCTGTCGTTCGTCCGTCTTCCTCTGAGTGGGCAAAACCAGTTCCGCGATCGGGGCGTAGCTTCGGCCAATACATTCAGCCGGATCCGGCGACGGTCGGCTCCGCGTCAATATTTAGAAGGGGTCCGGTACTCGGGTTTATCCACCATCGGAGTCTGGTCCTCTTCTAATTCTTCCTCTTCGCTGACCAGATCGGTGGTTGCCTGAAAAGCAAGGTTTTGCCACTCAATATAGCGTCTTGAACCAATAGTGACATAGCCCGGCCGACGGGGCACTTTATC
>MIQA02020098.1:0-14650 GCA_001887855.2 Sclerospora graminicola
AAACATCAAGTATTAATTTTTTTTTAAATAGATCTAAAACCTATTAAGTAAATAATATAACAAAAAAATCATGCAAATTCATTTGGATATGATATCTCAATCTGTTGTAACAACATTAACTAAAAAATGGCAGAGGATTTAAGTAGCTATTTAGGGTATAATATTGTAAGTCAAAAATTGAGTCAATTCACAGCTACTTTTTTAGAAACAGATAATCCAGAAGCATATCTGCAAATGTTAGGGCTGTTTTATCCTCGTAATATCGATGAAATCGGAGTGTTTTCTAAACTACCCCTCTTCTAGCGTGAGCACCGGCCCACACCACATGATCCGTTCGATGCCCCGTAGCTGGCTGGGACACTCGCTTGCATCTATCACTATTTCCCAGTCGAGCGACATGGAAGATAATGGAAGCCCTTGATCCAGTTCTTTGAACCGGAATTCTACTTGGATAGTCGTCTGCAGATATCCGTGGAGTTTCATGATGTCAACATTTCTCGTAACATTTCGCACAATGATGACATATTCCGGGTGGAACCCCATTCCTGTTCCGTTCCCGGCGATTTTTCTGTCCCAGACTTTCTCTGCGACTGGCTCTTTTTCATGCATGTTACGAAGGCCATGCACTTGCTTGTGGTATGGGACTGTGACCCCCACATACCTCTTCGCTATTTATCACGCTTGTTAAAAAGTATAAATGCAAAGTATGTTCCGATTGGTTATAGCTGATAGACTTCACTTTAGACAGCATTTCCCAAAGTTTTCCATTATCCATGCCACGTGCAGTTGCAGCCGTAGATATACTTTCTTGTAGGCTTTTAGTACTTTGAAAGGCTGTCTTAATGGCCTGTTCACCACGTAAGTCCATCACCAGACATCCTTCAACTCTAACTCTTATGGTTAGTACTAATCTTAATCGATCCGCCGACGTCATGATTTGTCTTAAAACTGAGGAAGAATTCTTGCTAGAATGGTTCCTTCTGCGAGTCCTTGGACAATAATCCATTCTTCCTGACTTCCTTCACGAAATTTCCGCTTATCCTTGCCAGTCCATTCTCTTTCGCATATCTTCCTGAGAATTGCCGCCCTTCCCGCAGAATAAATCGCTGGATTAAACAAGTAGTCTGCTGGTACTGTTGTAGTAGATTTAACCACGGGGGCATTTCCTGTCACCTTGTTGAGCCATCCTTTCAAAACACTGTCGCCTTGCACGGCAACCTCAACTTGACAACTGCCGATCATTCGTGCTAACACATGTTCTAATGGTTGATTGCTTCGTGCGGCCATAGAGCATGCTGTTGCTGTCTTGTTCTTCCATACCTTCCAATCCATTAAGTGTTTAATAACTACTAATTCGAAAAGATCTAGCAGTCGCTCTAACTCCCCTTGTTTTAGTTCGGGCCATTTGCGACCCAATGGCTTCTTCCCACCTTTGGCCTTTTTCGTCCTTGTCAAATTGCCCTTTGTTGTCTCCTTGATTGTTCCCCCTTTAGGCTTAGGGAAAAGCAGTTTGAAGAGCTGCTGTACCACGTCCAACCATGTTTGTAGACGTGGGCGCATCTGCTCTGCGTCCGTGAGTGCTCGTACGAGCACCTGCGCCAGATCTTCTGGAGTGTTCTTGGGTCCCCTTTTTTTCTGGCACTGACTCTTTACCTAAGTCTTCCTGAGATGACACATCCCCCTGTGTCGACTGAGACGTGTGGTCTTTTTCTCCTACTTCAACACGACCGCCTTTCTGCTGATACACTATCAACGCGCCTTCCTCTCATCTGCATTCGCTCGCTTCTGAAGATTCCTCCATTGTTTCATCAGCATCCGTAGTCTGCAACTCAGCGACCACTTCATCTATTTCTGGAGGGCTTTCCTTTTCCTCCCCTTCTGTAGCGAGCTCAGCCTCCCTTGTCTCGCCTATCGCCTGTTGTACAACCACCCCCTCTTCACCAGGCTTGTCCGGTGGCTTCCGTACTTCTTTCGGGTTGATACCCGGTAATGTCATACCTTGAGCCTGTTAGCTTTAGTTTTTCGTAGTAGTTCGGAACCCTGCCGTATCAGGAAAGCTGGGTCTACACGACAAATTCGGAACTGTTTTGGCCAGCTGATGGTTAAACTGCTCTACAGTCACACCTCCTTATGTGGCGCACTCATGACCCAAGAAAATTCGAGTGGTGCAGATATAAAAACGCGGGGGAGGGGAATGAGATACGGTACTACTTCGAAGTACAGTACATTTACTTAACTTTTATGATATCCTACCGATAGCCAATCGTAACCGGAGACATCATTCGAATTGCTCTTCGGTCAACCAAACGGACTGACGAGTGGGATAGGATCGAAGAACCTGATGTCGGAGGTGCTGGGAAATTTAGATGTCATCAACGGGAGCTAAAGCTGGATGTCCAAACAGGGGAAATTTTGAGAAAAAATGACGAACTAAAGCCTGTTTTGGATTCGATGACCCGGTTTGCTGATTTTATGGTCATCTTTGGGATAAGATCGCTTCACTGTGGTCTTGTTGCGCGTCAAGAGCATCGTTTGTGGGCTAATAGCATTGGTACACATTTTGCCATATTGAATGGGATGATCCTGCAGACGAGATACACGAGGGAGTCGGCGCTCCTACGTTGCATACGTCTTCAGATAGCGCCGGCGATCAGCCCTCAAGAGCTGAAAATGTATTGGGAGTGTCAGGCTTGCAGCACATGTGCAAATTTTAACGGCGACAATCTCAGCGCTACTTGCGAAGTGTGTAGCATTCCTCGCGTTGCGCAAGCACCACACTAGCTGCCGCGAGAAAAGGAGGAGAAAAATGCCAAAACGTCAGGTAAGATGGATTTTGGTATCTTGTCCATATATTCTCGCGTCCGTTTGATATCTACTGTGATAAGGAACATCCGCACGATGATGAAGAATGGCCTCTGGACCTAATCGGCAACTTATTTCGCCTGTTTTACCCTCCTATACCAGAGGACCAAAGGTTGCCTTACATGTTAAATCTTCCTAAGGATTCACTACCAGCTAATGCGACACGGGTGCACTTGATTGGATTAGACCGCGGCTCGGATGAAAAAGATAAATAGACAATTACAACTTAAAACAAACTGTGGCGTATCGAACATTGAAAGTTTGCACATTTTTGCTTTAGTGTCGCGCGGCCATCGAAAACTTACTTTTGCGTCAAATCAACGTTTGCGTCTTCATAGTTTCCATCTGAATTTACCTCCCGACCAGGAGCCTGTGGATCATCACTACTATGAGCTAGAGGTATCCAACTGAGTAGAGGGTTCTCTCATGATTTAACGCGAAAACCACCTGCTTAATGGAATCGAACAATTGGTAGCTCATTTAGTCGGAAGACGAGCCTCGCGTTTGAAGAAACTAAGGAGGAAAAGCCATTGCGACTCTGGATTGAACACGTCTTTATCTTTATCATTGAAAATGAGACAGTGATTACCACACAAAGATTGTGGTGAGAGTGATCTCTGGGGCGAATTAAATCGTCGTCTCACCGTGCCGTACTCCAAGTTACTCCACCATGACGCGACGTTTATGTCCATTTTCACTATAAAGAATGGATTTGACGAAACAGTTTTGGTCCCGAGAGCTACTTATGCCAACGGGTTGCTTTCTAGAGTACCAGAGTACCGGATAGCGCCATTGTAAAAAAGTAAGGCTGTCAACCAAGCGTGGAATGGATTATTACTCAGTGGATGAAGAAACTCCGCCATTCCGAAGTTTGGCAACACACGATGCACCTCTGTGGTGTAGTCGCTCTCAGAAAATCTACCTGAGACGCGAACAGCCACGGGGGTCCCAGACGACTGACTATCGGAGGGGGTACTCCGTCCATCCGAGTCATGATCCGATCCGGCATCCGGCCGGCTAGATCGGTCACTTCCATCCGCTTGATCGTGACTGCTCGGATGTTGCATGTTGAAAGCTCACCTTGTGTACCCGTCAGTACTGGGTGGTTAGCTCTCCTGGTGGACCCTAGGGCGAAAAGTGTAAATCCGTCCAATAGGGAGATGAGGGTTAGGACTAGGGGTAGCTCCTGGGCGGAAATCGTCACCGGGGAGCTCGTTGGGCAATACACTTGAGCTTTGTATAGTGCCGGCTGGGCCGAGAATAGTCGATCGGCCAGCTAAACCAATAAGACACTTGAAGTTTGTATAGTGCCGGCTGGACCGAGAATAATCAATCGGCCAGCTAAACCAATAATAATGAAGGGCGAATCCAAATGTGTATATGAGGCAGATACAACTCCACACTCTTTCACAGAAGGCCAAAATGTCACCACTTCCCAATACTTAATACCGTGTTCAAAACACGGGCGACTTGAGGTGAGTATACGAAGTCGCCGCGACTCCCGGTCAGGGGACTTCCGGTGGGTTAACTTAACCTTCCCCGGGCAAACCAATAACAGCAAGAGGGGACCTTGTTAGCCCTCTGCCGTGAACCAATAAAAACGACTTGCGTCTAAGAAGCGAAACGTATACTGATTTATCCTATATCCAATACTCCCTTTGTGTAACCTACCCCAAATAACACGGCTGACCAGTCATGTACCTTACCCAACGCAACCCGGCTAACTCCGACTTTGTGTACCCGACCCGATACCGCTCATCTATGCCTCGCTTTGGTACGTCACCTCACTACTTTATAACATTTCCATGAACTCGGTCGGTCTCCGCACCGGCTAGCAAGCATGCCCACCAATACTGACATTATCTTGGTTCACCTCCAGTCTTGCAAATTGACAAGGCCAACGTCTGCCGTCTTGTTCTCGTGGACGACGACTCGCCTGCCAGCGGGGTGGAGATCGCAAAACCGCCGAAATCGTCTCGCACTCCCGATCTGGTGCTGTCGACCGCCGACGCCGAGGCTGCGCTCCGCGTCCACGGCCAAGCCTGCGGCGACCGAGACAGATTGAAGGCCGTCGTCTCATCCCTTCGGGCGGAGCTTCGATCCTGTCAGGACAAATATGAAGCTCTGTCTCAGAGCTTCAAAACTTCTTGCGCGATGCTGGACCGCTTGAACCCCCGGGTCGCCGAGCTGAAACTCAGTCGCAAAACAGCGGAGGATGAGGTGGCCCGCCTCAGGGCCATTGTGGGTCAGCTTACGGACGCTCTACAACGAGCGGCCGCGCCATCCGCCTCCATCCCCGAAACGGCGGGGATGGAGAAAAGGCTGGACGTGTTGACCGCCCAGGTGGATAGCCTGGAGCATATCCAAGCTGACTTGTTCCGTCAACTCGCCGCTGCCAACCGCCGGGCCGATGAAGCCGCCGTTCGGGGTCCATCTCCAGAAATAATCAATCTCCAAGAACAGGTGGCCGATCTCGAGTGCCAAGTCGCCGTCCTGACGGGAGAGCGAAACCGCCTCCGCATGTTGGAAGACGTCGTCGAGCCTCTCCGGTCTGCCAATCAGGAATTGGTCCAACGATCCAAGCTTCAGCGTAAGTGCCTCATCTCCTCTTACGTGATGGCCCAGTCGCTTACAGCCCTTATTTTCTTGTCACTCCGCAGTTCAACAGCTGGAACAGCTGAAGCAGCAATCTGCTAAAATTCCGGACATGTCTCGGGAACTTACGCATCTTCGTACCCGGCTCCGCCAGGTGTCCCAAGACCTGGATAAAGTGCGGGACAACCGCGACCACCTGCGCGACTCCCACGCCCAGGCCCTTCGCCAAATCACGGATCTGGAGCGGCAGTTGCAGGAAGCCACTTCTCGGCAACAGGAGTTGCGGTCTGAGCTATACCGGGCCCGCCAGGAGAATTCCGACGCCCATGCCATACTGGCTCGGGCGGACCGTGTTTGTCATGCCATGCTGGATAAAGAGGATCGTTTTAGGTCCTTGTTGTGTGGACTTCAAGACCAGCTCGAGGCGACTCGGAGCCAGGCCGCTCCTCTTTTGCAAGCTCCTCCCAAGGTACGGGAATCCGTCTTGTCTGTCTTGGGGATGGTAGATCAGTGGAAGACGTCTCCGCCGAACCCAACCCCGTTGCCCGCTGCAGCAGGGTCGGAACCTGAGGAACTTCCTGCCGGCTCCGACTCGCCCCTTGCCGGTCCAAACTCTTCGTCCGCCCCGGCAGGATCGCAGGGCCAAAAACGTCCGGCCGGCTCTAGCCCCCCTTTGGCCGGTGCCAACCCACCTAAGAAGAGGAAGCAGAGCGACTCCCCACCCTCGCGCCAATGTCCTCCGGACAAGTCGGACGACGGGGAAGAGCTCGGGTCGGAGAGCGATGACAGCTTGTTCGCGGAGCGGTCCCCTCTTCCATCTCCTCAATACACTCCCGGTAGAACCGGTCTCACCCCCAGTTCTAACTCTGAAGAGGACTCGGAATCCGAAGCGGCCGTGGCCCCATCCGGGACAGCGGCCGCGCCCCTTTCCCGGTCAGCGGCTGCGGCCCCCTCCGGGACAGCGGCCGCGCCCTCTTCTGAGCCAGCGGCCGCGTCGCCTGATTCTTCTTCGGACTCGGGGTCATCCTCCCCTTCGGTTATCTATGATGATGACGAAGAAGACGAGGATTACGAGGCCCAGCGAGTCAATGTTGCGTTATCCCGTTCTCGCGCGGATACCCGTCGCCGCCCTTCCAGTTCCGGTGGGCGAACGACGGGTCAAATGGAATCCGATCAGATCATCGATCTGCAGACTCCGCCGCCGGCAGGTTTTGGTTCCGGGGAACATGAGCCGTCCGACCCATCCTTGCTTCCCAGCATCGTCGACGCCCCGGCCGCTCCGGTCGCGCGTAACTCGAGTTCCGACGGAACGGCCGAGGAGAAAGTGGAAGGCAACGACGAGGACATCCCTGATCAGTGGTTGACTCCTCCCGACTTGAGTGATTCGGCAGAACCTCTCTCTCAGACTCCGGTAAAAAAACGGCGATCAACCCCGGCCGGGTCACGTCCCACACGTCGACCGGCCGCCAAACCTAAGGTCCGGAAGAGTGCTCTACCCCTTGCGCCCTCTTTTCCCAAACTTCCGCTTCTGTGGTTATCGGGAGGGCGCTTCCCCAGTGGGGCGGATCGGTCCGCCATACTGCCTTGGCCAGTCGAGCAACTGAGCAATACCAGCCTGGCTGATATCTCCAGTTCCCAACTCGCTCACTCTCTGTCCCGTCCGCCTCTCTGGTTGTTCCCACGATCTTACAAGACGCCATCTCCAGAGACTTGGAACCCTGACCTGATGGGGTCGGGCGCCATCAACGCACTCATGGAGACCGAACCTTGGAAAATCTTGCACACCAAGATGCCGGATATGGGGCTTCCATCCAACCCATGGTTCACGGAATTCAAAGCGAGACTTCATGATTTCACCGTGGCTCACGCTCGGGCCATCTGGGAGTCTACCCACTTCCTGTACATCTCTGCCGAGGACAAGCGAGCGGACGAGTCCCTCCGCAGGTACTCCCTTGCCCGTAAGAATCGTCGGGGGCGAGCTTCCGAGGCGTGGGTCCGTCTGTGTGCGTTCATCATGGCGGGTATCCGGGATGGTAAATGTGACTTGGACCTGTTTCTCTTCCCGTTCATGCTCCATCTACCAAACCGCAGGAGCGGAAATGCAGCGGAAGGAGGGACATGGTATCCCGGCCTAGGTGCGTTGGATCAGACCACCTCTCTTTCCCAATCTTTGGCGGTCATTGACCAGCAAGATCCTTGGCGCAATCAATACCGCGCACGGCCCTCCGACCACCCTGGGCTTCGGGTGACTCGGCTCCAAGGCAAGTATAGTCATCGACGGGGATGAGTAGTCGGGCTTGCTTTAATTCCTCTATTTCTCTCAGTTTTCCTTTTTTAATATATCCATCCGTTCCCACTCCAAACATTTACTGTTGACTACTAACCGTGGTTAGTCTCGCCAGGCCTGCTCGGGGGTCCGCCTAGAGGGACCTTTTATTGCTGCAGGGCACTTCTTGGTCCGATCGGGCGTGGACGCCCTGTTCCCAGTCGCGGTCGCTATATTCCTCTTCCACGGGACGGCTGGATTCGGGCGAGGGGCCCTCGTCTCTAGCGGCCGGTTTGATTATCTCCGATAGTTTGTTCATCTCCGCCAATTCGTACAACAATCCTGGATCCGAAACGGTGAGACCGGTCTGATCTCGCATGGCCAAGGTGGCCAGATGGTCTGCGCTGTTATTCCAGTCTCGTTTGACGTGCAGCAATTCGTGCTCCGGCCATCTCCGCAAGGCGGACATAACCCGGTCATTTAACAGTCTCAGCCGTGGTGCCTTGCAATCTATCTCCCCTGTGATTTGCTTGATCACTAGGTTGGAGTCACCGCATATGATGATCCGCCCCTGTGTCCGGTCAGCCAACAGGTCTAGGGAAAGCAGCAGTCCTCTATACTCCGCTTCGTTCACCGTGATGCCAGGCGTGAAATCCGAGGCGGCCGCGATCGCCTTCCATTCGGGCAGCTTCCACAGAATGGCACTATAGGCCCCGACCCCTTTCTTTACACTCGCCGACCCATCGAAACTCAAGACCATTAGTTCCTCCGTGGGTCCTACTGTTGGCGGTGGCAATACGATAGTTTGTCGAGACTGCGATCGCTATCAGTGCTTCCTCCACTTCTGCCCTGGGGGTAATGCTGGCAGCCAGTGTGCCCAGTATTTCCTCTTCCCCTTTAGCACACTTAATCACTTCGAGGGACCACTGAGACAACAGAGCCGCCCATCTCCCCAGCCGACCGTCAATTCCATTCGCCGTCAGGAGGTCGACCGTCTAGATAGTACTTTGATAGGCCGAGACACCAGCATAGTGTAACACACATCCAAGATCCGCAATAGAGCCAGAACTTCTTTATCCACCAATCCGTAATTAACTTCATTAACTTTCAGGGTCCGGCTGGTGAAGGTCACGGGGCAGTACACTCCGTCATGCTCTTGCACGAGAGCGGCCGAGATGGCCCATTTGTTAGCGTAGATGATGACCACCGGAGTCTTATTAACATCGAAATGTTTCAGGACCCGTGTGGTCGCCATCTTCGCTTTTAACATACCAAAAGCCACCATCGCTCGGGTCATGTGGTCGTCCGGGCCGGCCGCTTGTCTGGGCGGAAAAGGGCGCTTCCCCATTGGCTGAAATAACCGAAAAGGGCGCCTTCTCATTGGTTGATATTGCCGGCCCGGCTTGCGTCTCCGCTTGCCTATCCTGCTCTCTCAGCTTATGGTAATCCACCTCCCGCAACTCATACAAGACCGCCGCATAGACTGCAAAATCCTCGATGAACCGACTGTAATAATTTAGGCTGCCCAAAAAGGATTGCATAGCCTTTAGGGATCGCGGGAAAGGCAGATTACTCAAGGACTCCAAATCCTTCGGATTAGCCTCCAATCCGGCAATCGACACTTGATGACCCAGATAGGTCACCTTAGTCTTTCCCCAAAAACTCTTAACCACACTAATCGAAAGATTCCACTTTTCACACGTAATCATCAACTTCTCCACTTTGTCACACAGTAAATTACCAGGTAGTTGCCGTAACGAGAATGTCATCAATGTAAGACCGCCGCCCCAAAACTGAAGGTTTTGGGTCGGGGTTCGGGTCACCTTCGGCGAACACATCCCCGACCAGAGCCGGATCTTGATCCGCCTTGATCTTGAAGTGTCCGTACAGCGCGTTATCTATCAGCCGTTGATAAATCTGCGGGGCATTCTTCAGACCGAACAGCATCCGATTCCACTCGAACAACCCGAAGGGCGTCTAGAACGCAGAGATCTCCCGTGCACGATCGGTCATAGAGACCACCCAGAATCCACTGGCCATATCCAATGAGCAATACCACAAAACTTTATCCAAGTCCTCCAGCAGGTCGTTTATCAGCGGCATCGGATAAATCATCAGCTTAGTCAGCCGGTTCACCAGCCGGTAATCGATGCACAACCTTATATCCACCCCATTCTTCTTAATAATAATTACAATGGGCGAAGCCCATGGCGAGGTGGACGGCTGAATTATCTTGGTGGCTAGCAAACCCTTGATAAGCTCTGACAGCTTTTCCCGATACTGGGGGGCGACTCTTCGGCATCTCTGTGCGACCGGCTTGGCGCCTCCCACATCAATATCACATACCGCCCCATGGGCGGCCGGAGGAAGTGCGTTCCCTGGGCCGATCAGCAGATGTCGTCTTTTCCACATAATATCCTTCAATCTGCCGATCTCTTCCGGGGTGTTCACATCCGGGTCTCCCACTTGTAGATCGTCGATAGTGACTGCTGGGGGGCAGGGGGTCACCTCAGGTAGCACCGCCATCTGTTCTTCCATGCCTTCAACATATAGTTCGCCCCCTTCATGAATGCAGACTTGATCGGCTTCGGCCGCTTCCGAATTCTGCTCGGCCGGCTGGGCCGATCCGCATTCGGCTAATTCCGAATTCTGCTCGGCCGGCTGGGCCGATCCGCATTCGGCTATTTCCGAATTCTGCTCGGCCGGCTGGGCCGATCCGCCTTCGGCTATTTCCGAATTCTGCTCGGCCGGCTGGGCCGATCCGCTTTCACTTCGGTCGTCAAACCAACTGTCATCGGGGTTGACCGCATATGCAACTCTGCTTGGTCCTTTCTCCCGACCCTGTCGTTCGTCCGTCTCCCTCTGAGTGGGCAAAACCAGTTCCGCGATCGGAGCATAGCTTCGGCCAATACATACAGCCGGATCCGGCGACGGCCGGCTCCGCGTCAATATTTTAGAAGGGGTCCGGTACTCGGGTTTATCCACCATCGGAGTCTGGTCCTCTTCTAATTCTTCCTCTTCGCTGACCAGATCGGTGGTTGCCTGAAACGCTAGGTTTTGCCACTCAATATAGCATCTTGATCCAATAGTGACATAGCCCGGCCGGCGGGGCACTTTATCCTCGGCCAGCCACATTCCAATAATCACATCTTCATGCAAGGTGAGGGGCTTTTCAGAGATGTTGGTCACGCTTATAAAGTTGAGATGACCACCCCCTTTAACAAACGATGGTACCCAGCACTCGCCCCTTGTCAGCCATAACTTACTCCGCCGGTCGTGTGGTCGTAACATTACTTCCACCGCCTTTCCCACTGGCACCGTTACAAACTGACCTAGCTTGAGGAACTGGACGTAGGCGCCATATAAGGGCCGCCGGCCGGCCAGCTGGATCTGTACCTCGTCCGGCAACGTCAATGTTCCATGCGATAAGCCCAGCCGTATACCGGCCGGGACCATAAAATCCATGCCCAAAATTGCATCCTGCCCGGCCAGCTTGCCTACCCAGGCGGTAAAATAATATACCAACGACCCAGCTAACGTAATCTTGACTCTTGTCCTTCCTTGGGTCATGTATGAGCTTTCTCCAATGCCGATACATTCCTGCCGCTTCGTCTCGTCTATCTCACACCCCACCTTACGAGCAAAGGTGGTGTCTACGATAGACACTTCCGCGCCAGAATCGAACAGCATGGTAGCTTTCTGGTTATTGATTTTTCCATCCGCCTTGGCCTGCTTGAACCATTTATCCGGCGAGTGATACTTCCAATAACCTCGCGACTCGCCAGGTAACAGATTTAATTCCATTCGCACTTCAGACCGGGAATACTCATCCGTCCGTATACTGCTCACCAGGAAGGGGTCAGCCGTACCGGCCGGGGACCGGATGACGTAATCGTCAAACTTACATGTATTGTCGGTTACGCTTTGCTTTGCTTCTTGATTATCCTCCTTACCGACATATGCATAGATACTAACACTAGCCCGCTCGGCTCGAACCAGATTCCAACCTGGCGAGCGATCTAGTTTAACATCTTTTCCACTCCGGGCGGCAGCATTCCAGCATGCTTGGTCGGGACGTACCACTTCTTCATCAGGTTGTAGAATTCTTCAATTGGGCACAGTCCCGCCTCATGCACCTCCCCGCAAGCCTTACACGTGAACAGGCAGTGTTCCGCCGGGTGTCCCTTCCTCTCGCACTTCTTGCACGTCAGCCGCTTCCAACAGCTCCGGTCGTCATGCTTGATGGACCCACAGTGGGTGCATTTGCGCCTGGGGTAATCCTGGTCAGCTCGAGCCGGAAAACGCTTCGACTGACCGGACCCGGCTGGCAGCCTGGACGGCTGACTGGCTTCTGCCGAGAAAAGGTACCGATACTGTTCCTCCTCAGACTCGCCCCCAGATCGCTGATACTCCTCTTCTGAGCTGGTCACGTCTGACTCTCGGGCGACCATGCGGACGGCTCGGGCCGTCCTGGTAGATGGCGGCCGGCCTCCTTGATCCGCGTTAAATCGGGACTTGAAACGGCCAGTTCCAACTGCCGCCTTGGGGCCTCGCTTCTTCGCTCTTAGGTAGGTGCGCAACGTCAATTCCAGCTCCGTGGTATTCTTCAACCGCAGTAACGCCAGCTGGTCTGCCAACTCCCGATCGTCCAACGTGCTGATGAAATGTTCCACATGTTCACGGGCGGCTTCCGACCGGCTGGCATCTTCTTTGACGGGGATATCCGCTCTCATGCCAGCGACATTTAAACGATGGAGATACTCCAGGGGGGTCTCGTCCGCTCGTTTCTTGGTGTGGAAGTATTGTCGCGCCGCTGATGTTCCAGATCCGCAGTATTGTTCCTCGAACGCACCGGCCAATCCCTCCAATTTCCTCGGATTTCCCGGCTGAGCTGTTGGATCCAGTTTTTCGCTGGACTTTTCATCAAATCCCCGAAGATCAGGCATTTCTCATAGTCCGACGTCCGGTCTCTGAGAAATGCCGACTTCGTCTTGCTCAGCCATCCTCGGGCCTGGTCCTCGTCCGTGTCGCGTCCGGTGAAGTCCTTCAGCTCGGACGTGGCCGACATTCGCACCCTCGTGATCGCTCCCGAATCCGCGTCAAACGCTTGGGCCGAGGCCATATAGGCTCGGCGGGCCATCCCCAGATCCAAGCCATCCGGATCATAATGGTACTTGGCCGACTTGACGGATTCCATATCCACGTCGCTGAGAGACAGCTTCCTGTTCGTTGGCCGACGTCCGGTCCGGCGACCTGTCTGGCGGCTCGGCGGGGCGGCATGGGGTTCACTCTGCTTGGAATGAACCGACTCCATGTCTTCGTCACTCGGCTCCCTCGCATAGTACTGGACTGGTCCGGGGGCCTGTGTTCCACGACGAGCTGGCTGGTCCGGTGACTTGGACTGCCGCGGCTGGCGCTCAGCCGACGTTGCTCTTCCAAATATGGCTCCATCATCGCCGAGAACATGTTTTGCAGGTGATCCGGCACCTGAGGAGCGACTTGAGGGGCGGCTTGAGGGGCAGCCGGGCTGCCAGATTGACATTCCTTCTTAATCCGCCCATCCGCGTCTTCGTCTTCCTCCTTCGGTTCTGGATCCGCCGTCGCTGTCCGCCAGGCCTGTACGCTGTACTGGCCGGCGTTCTTTCGCTCGGGCGTACCCGGATCCTCACGTTCTCCAAGTCTCATGGCTGTCGCCACACGCGCTGCTCCCCTTGGGCCAAGCGTCATGCGGGTGATACCCACCGATGAATCAGATGAGTCTGCTTCCGAAGGGGCAGACTCGTACTGCGAAGAGCCTGAGTGTATCCCGGCCGGTTTGCTTGTCGCCGGCGGCGTGGACGGCGCCACTCCAGTCGTAGCTGTCATCTTTTTCGACGGCGGCGAGCAACCCACTAGCGGTACCAAGCGGTCGTGCAGGGCGCTAGACGCCTCTTTCAACTTGTCCATCTTCAGATCAAACAACTCGTTCGGATCAAACACACCGGTGTTAATGCCGGCCTGTTTGAGTTGGTCGAATAGTCCTCTAATAAGGGACACGTGGCCGTCTGAGAGAGTTGGGGGAGAGACGGGACCTTTCAATCCGCCTGTGATCTTCGGCCGTGTTATTTTCAGCACCTTATCCGTCCGCAAGAATTGCCCCAACTCGTGAAGATGGAAAGCACGCTCCAAGTCGATATCCGTCGATAGGCCGTCCTGCTTCTCTTCTTCCTCTTCGAAACGCGGTTTATCTTTGTGGGTCGGATAATCCAATTCCTGCCAATCCGGTTCTTTAGGGGTAGGGGGGCCAGATCGCGACTTGGTCCCGATCCGGCCGGCTTCCCACTCCGGTCGTATCCGACTTCCGCTTTTTCTTCCTTGATTTTCCTTTATATCCATAATATGCATTTGTTCGTTAGGATCATGGTCGGAACCATGATCCTTCCTCGGACTATGGCGACTTGCACCATAGTCCGATCCGGCTCCATCCGTGTAGCGGCCGGCACTACAGTAAGTAGTACCGTAATCCGACCCCGGCGGAGCCTCTAGGGGAGTAACTTCTTCTTTAATGTCAACCTCGAACTCCCCCAATCCGAGGCGACCATCGCATCCCTCCATCTTCAGCAGCATTGGGGGCGATATGCCTTCCCCCAATGCACCCGACACAACATCGTCAACAAATTTGACAGGTTTAGGTCTTTCGCCCGCTAGAGACTCGCGGTGATATCCAGGGTCACCAAGAGATCCGGGCACGCGCACCATTGTGGTGTAGTCGCTCTCAGAAAATCTTCCTGAGACGCGAACACCCACGGGGGTCCCAGACGACTGACTAACGGAGGGGGTACTCCGTCCATCCGAGTCATGATCCGATCCGGCTTGAGGCCGGCTGGATCGGTCGCTTCCATCCGCTTGATCGCGACTGCTCGAATGTTGCATGTTAAAAGCTCACCT